>JAMLFT010003867.1:0-20978 GCA_026544285.1 Pachyrhizus erosus | reverse complement strand
TTAAATAGGTGATTTTGTTATCAATGAAGTTAGTAAGAGAGACGAAAATCATATATTTTAAAAAATTGGAGAATCGATATCATCAATTTGAAGATTTAAAGACTAAAATAAAGTCTAACTGAAAATATAAAGACTAAAATACAAATTATCTATAAAAAGTGGTAAGTTAAAAAATTGAATAATATTAAAAAAAAAGTAGAGCAAATAATTAAAAACAATAAGCAAAAACTGAAAAAATAGTAGGTAAAAATAACCAAATAAAAAATAAACAATACAAGAAAATAAAAAAACATAAAAAATTATAATACAAATCAACAATATACATTATTCGACATTATATAATATCAAACCAAACCAAAGGCAACAATTAAAAAAAAAAGTAACCAAACCAATTAAAATTCAATATTCTAAAATTGAAAAAATAGTAACCAAATGTAACGTACAATTTAACAACATATAATATTGAATGTTATACAATCCAACCAAAAAGTGAATAAATAGTAACCAAACAAATTGAAAATTTTAAAAATTTTAAGAAATTATACTATGATTCCAAAACGACAATTGGTCCTTGTAGTATTGAACAATGACAAGCAAAACGACATCTCATTGGAGGCAGAGAGACAATAGAGGCCGGAGAGGGAGAGGGAGAGGGAGAGGGAGGGAGCAACAATGCATGCATAGAGGGCCGGAGAGAGGCAAGAAAGGGGTAGGGGTGACCAAGACCAACTACACATAGCACTGAAGAAGACTCTCGGAAAGGAAAAAATATTTGTATATATAATTGGAAATTTAGTGATTAAATCATTTTGTTAATAATACAGTAAAAAATTACTTATAAAAAAAGACATCAATTTGATTTTTACAAAGTCACCGTAGATTACTAAATGTTAGGAATTAGTGACCAACATCATATCAATTGTTAACGGTCAATGTTTGTCACTAAATAACACATACTAGTGTGTGTTTTATATATGTCATTAATTTGGTTGATAAATCAATAGCAAATTTTTAAATATAAAATATAATATGGTCACTGCTTTGGTTGTTATAAAAACTAATGAAAGAATTCAAACATTAAAATTTTACAATCCATAACATGTCAATTGATAATTGTTAGTGTCTATTAGAGATGATAACAAAATAGAATGGAGATAAATATATTGTTTCCTGTTTTGTATTTATTTCTTAACTTTATTTTTGTATTTGTTTTTATATTTAATGAGAATAAAAAAAATTATTCATATTTATTTTTGTTTCTGTTTGGAGTTGAACATTTCTATCATGTTTTCATATATACCTATTAAAATAATAATTATTTATAATATATATATATATATATATATTAATTAATTCTAAATCTAAAATTAATTTTAGATACTATTAAATTGAATAAATCATAAACAATATAATAATTTATAACATAAACTTAACTCATTATAATAAAATATATATATATAATAATTAATTTTTTAAGTACAGGTACAAAGATAAGTAGATACATACCTATTTTTGTTTCCGTTTCCAATTTTAAAAGGTCAAATGATACCCTTACCTATACTTATATCTAATCAAA
This sequence comes from Pachyrhizus erosus, assembly GCA_026544285.1. Taxonomy (NCBI): domain Eukaryota; kingdom Viridiplantae; phylum Streptophyta; class Magnoliopsida; order Fabales; family Fabaceae; genus Pachyrhizus; species Pachyrhizus erosus. The sequence goes on along the minus strand of JAMLFT010003867.1, from coordinate 19,402 downwards.
ATAAGTATTTCCCATAAAAATTAGAATCGAGTGGATACCCACAAATATTGGTATTATTGTCACCAACATTACTATTATCATCACTAACATTATTGTTATCTCTATTTGCACTACTTTTACCATCACCACCATTATCCTTGTTATCATCCTAGTCATCTCCCCTACTAGTATTACCATCAAGTACAACATTGCTATTACCTCAAGCACCATTGCTATAGTCACACCATTACTATTATTAGTATTGTCAATATCTCACCATCATAGGAATACCTTTAAATTAATTTTAACATGACAAAGAATTTTTAAACTAGTTATTTTAAAATTAATTAAAAAAAACTAATTTATAAAATTAAAAATCACCTTAAACTGTTATGTTGAAGAAAATGTTGAACTAAAAGTTGAATAATTAATTGGAAACAAAATAACAAAATAATATGTGTCACTATTATTGACTATCACAAATACTTGTCAAATGACTAATTTTTTATATCGATTGATTATGCAATTATGATATTTAGATACTTTAACAACACAACTATATTATAGTAAATTATTACTATTATGATATTTTGAAAAGTGTAAATCTTATGTATTTGTTCTTTTATGTGATTAATGAAATAATATGATATTTTTTAATATTATTATTATTTATTGTGTAACTTATTTCTTAATAGAAACTAAACATAAATTGTAGAAATATTAATGTTATATATTTTATTATTATTATTATTATTATCATATTATTTTTTATTATTTGTATAGATTTAATATATTTATTTTTTTTTATAAAAATTATATTTTTTTCTAAATTTTTTACTATTTTTATTATTTTTAGTAGGATTATTTTTTTTAATTATTTTTATGTCTTGATATTTTTTTATATTGCATTATTTATAGTGGAAAAAAATAAAACTATTAAATCACTTTATCTGTCTTCAATTTGTAAAATTTTAAAAATTAAAAAAATAAAAACTAAAAACCTAAGATTAAAACTAATTTTAATTTTTAAAATTTTCAAAACTAAGAAAATCAGGTCGAATGGACTAAAGCAATCACTATATGAATGTAAGCGACCGAAAGTTTATCAGTAGCAAAGCAGTTATTGTTAACAACATATATTTATTTTATTGCTATTGTGTCTTTTCTTATAATGGTAGCATATATTAACTTTCTGCACTAATAGAATTATCTACTAATAAAACGTACCATAATGTTAATATAAATGTATAACATCTGTAGTAACGAATTAATTTTAATTGAAGATTTCAACGGAAGCAAATCTCATGCCCAATGCATGTTTTTGATAGTGTATGTTTTGGTTACATGATAGAATTGATGGGGGTTGCAAGATAAGTTAGACCTTCCCGGTCAATCAATTTCTTTTCATGGGGTGAGTTGTGGTCTTTAATCTACCAATTTGTTTTGACATGTCCTGTTTAACATTGCCAATAAGGTGGCTCTGTCGAGCAATCCTTATTAAAAAAAATCAGAAAAGTAATCAAAATAAATTTGTTAATGTCTATTTATTTTGGCTTCGTAGAAGTGATTTAACACATTAAAATTATTCTTTTAACTGATTTATTATTTATTTTTGGCTTTATGAAGGGTGGACTACTATTTGGTTGGTGATAATCTACTCTTAAATGTTGGTAGATTATGTAATATTTTATAATTTTTAATTGTATTTGGATTTTATTGAAAATGTTTTAAATAATATTTGTATTTTAATTTTTTTTCTTTATTATTATTATTATTATTTAGTAATCTAACCCTTTAAACTAACTAGCTTGCCTTTTTTTCTTTTGACATGCAAACTTATCAACCACTAAACTATTTTAGAATGTGAATGAGATAAAATTTTCCACCCATTTCATCAAATAGTCAATCTATCTCATTCCGTGTTTAGAGTGTGAATGACCAATGAGCAAGGGGTTTGGGTGGAGCAGGGGACAGTTTTCCACCCATAAAAATCAACTCTTGAATGTTTCCTTTACTTTGGAGTAATCTTCAAATAAAGTAATTTGGAGCGTACCTTCTGTTATACTTAAAAAGGAAAACGAATCAAAAGGTAAAAACTAATGTGAAAAAACGTGAGATACTGGATATATTTTCTCTGATACCACCATGCGCCGCGTGGTCTTTTCTTCAGCATAAGCTTTCAATCATCCAAGCGTCCTCGACATATTAATGTTGACAATAATTGATATTCTTGTTGCCTATAAATTATCAGCTAGTGCGCCAATCTTGCCATACCACATTCTTTCTTACACACTGGAGTGGAGTTTCGTTGTTCTTAGTTACGAGTAGCTACCTATATTCTTCTCCTGTAAGTAATTACATTCTTCTCGCACATGTATAAATTCCTCTTTGTTATGGTATTTTTAAGTTATTTTTTCACTTTAATTAGCCAGAAGCAGAGCAAGCTTATTTCCTCTGAATTGAAATAAGACGTTCTGATCTCCCCAAATTTTAGTATGTAAATATTTTGTTATTTATATGACTAGTTTCAATATTTCACGTGTTTAATTTCTCGCCTAGCATATTAGTGTGTTATTTAATTCATTATATTCCAGCAAAGTTTATTTTTCAGTCACCTTCAACATACATGACATCTGAAACTCCAGACGTCATGCATGAAAAACCTTTCTTTTCTGCCACCTTTACATAAAGAATTCATCATAAGCTGATGATGCTTGTTTTATATTATCATTGCTACTTATGTATGCTTAAATCTTCTCTGCAGAACCCGCAATATAAATATAGCAGTTGGGCACATCTGATGGAACTTGAATGGTAGCAAAAGGGCAATACAAAATCTAGGATTGTGATAAGTTCTTACAGATCCTCAACCAGGTATCTAATTAACCTACTAGCGCAGATACTTTATTGTTTTGGTAAAAGCTTCAACCTGTCCTAATAAGAAAGCTTTTAAATTCAAATGTCAACAGATCGGGCAACAAAGTTTTGACTATCTTGTCTGACCAATAATTCTATTTAGATGTGACCATGTGAATCTGTCAAATGAGATCTAATTAGTAATTATCTTATATATATATATTAGGTGAGTCATAGACGTAGGCCTGTAGGATAACCAAAACCTCCATTGGTAATGATTCCTGGTATACTAATCATTTCCCAGAATATTGTGTTGCCACCACATGATTTTCTTCCCATGTGGAAAAAGAAGAACAAAGTTTTCTTACTTGATCTACAAAAAGTTATATTCTTTTGACCAACAATCTGCCACTTCTAATCATCGCCATTATTATATATCTTCTTCTTATGTACGTATAATTCTTCCGGGCATTGGCGATGTGAATAAAATAGTGGTTCAGTACTACATGTATTATCTGGTTTATATCAAATGAACAAATTAACCCAAGCGGAGTGAGCGATAAAATGTTATGGATCTAGACAGTTCCAAGTAGTAAAAAATTTAACATATTATGGAAAAATCCGAATCAAGTCTCCATGGATTATAAACACAAAGACAGGTTTGTTGTTACCGTGCCTTGTCGAAGTTCTTTGTAACGTTTCCATAGGCGGATACGCAAATCTTTTTATTCCAAGATAAAAACATACGTCGCAAATATTGCTAGCCAGTAGCCAGCACACACATATAATATACTAATGTGTTTCTTTGTAGTCGTTTTGTGGAAATTGGACCATGCAAATCAAAATATATGGTTTGGACCACCAAGTTGTTAAAAGATTTTTTTTTTCTCAAATTTGTTAGAAATAAGTTTTTAGGAATATATACTATGTACTTAATTGTGCTAAAACTACTGGATTTTTTTTTTTGTGAGAGTGAGAGCCTTGATATATAATCAACCCCACTATATACGGACTGCGCAGCTAAAAGTGGGTCTCCATGCCCCTCCAAAGGAGAGTGTGGATTCTAACACGCATGATATCTTAGTCATAGAAAACACATTATGTATATAAAATAATAAAATAAAATATAACTAAACAAATTTAGATCCTTGGAAGATGACTGTAGAACCTTGTAATTACTTTTTAAATGGACGGAATCTTGTTCCATCCAAAGCTTCGCCACTTAATTAAGCATATGCTCATAGGAATTGATTCTTCAGTAAATTCCTAAGTAGATTTTTTTATTTTTGGAAAAAGATTTTTTTTACGCCAGTTTAAAATACTAAAATGATTCTTTTTAATGTGGAAAAGGATTGAGATAGAAAGAGAAGGAAAAAAAAGAGAGAGAAATAGAAAGTGACATATGCATGAATGATGTAAAGAGTGTAAATAAATGAGATGTATGAAAAATATATGTAAAAGTATCAAAATTGATTAAGATATATGTAAATAGGTGAGAAATAAAATAAAAAAACAATAATAAATATGTAACAGGAAATGTAAAATACAAAATGAGATGTTAAAATAGTAAAAGTTAAAAGCGGAGAAGGATACAGAAGAAAAGGGTATGAAAATATCAACATTATCGGGACTTTTTTTTTATTTTTAACTTTGAGACAGTCGGGGAGGTGGGGTTATATGGGAGATCTCGAAGCTAGTAGTACAACTATGTGAATAGTGAGAGTTCATGGGGATTAAAGATTTGAAGCTGCGCTCCGGTGTTCTTAATTATTTGTTTTCCTTTCAGAGAAAAAAAATCATTAAAAATTCTATTTTTTTATATAATAAATATTTTATTTTAATAGAAATTTACTTTTTTTTAATCTTTTAACACCTTGTAATTAATATTAATAATTTTTTATAAAGATATTTTTCATGATTATAATTATTAATGAAGTTAATCCCTCTTCTTGTTATTATTATTCCGAACAAACACAATCTATAAAGTGGGTAGAATCGTCGCATCATTGTACTTGCTATGACTTTTAAGAAGTTAGTGAGAAGATTAAGCAATTTTGATTAGGCTTGAAAAGGTCCGTGAGGAGTACAGCAGATAGATTGTTAGAATTGGGAAATTAAAAGGAAGGGATGCTATTTTTATGACGAAAATAGATATATTAGAATTTAGCAGTGTAGGTACTATGAAAAAAAAAAAAAAGAATGATAATTAATTAATAATAAAATAAATGAATCTGTGTGAACAAAAAAAGACATGTAACGAGCTTTGTCTCCAAAGTCTAAAACGTTTTGATCAATGGCGAAATAAAGAGAAAAAAGAAAGCAACAAAAAATGAGTTGTCCTTATCTCTTAATTGTTCGTAGCTAGCTATATTAATTCTTGAGAGAAAAACTCCAGTCGTTTACTTTTATTTTGACATCCCCTGGATTCTCATCTTTTGTATCAGAAAGAAAACTAAGAAGAATGGACTCGATTTCGGACCCACCCTTTGACAAGGCATACAAGACCCTGTTTGAAAAGACCCGAAACAACATTGAAGAGAATAATGATTTTGATAAAGAGCTGGTTAACATGGTGGTGGCTGAGGAATGCGAGCTTCCGGTGATCGATCTGAGCCGTTTAGAAGAGATTGACGAGGCGGTGAGGGAAGAGTGCAAGTCACACATAGCTAGGGCTTCACAGGAGTGGGGTTTCTTTCAGGTCGTAAAACATGGTATTTCCAGTGAGATTTTCAGCAGGTTGAGGTGTGAGCAGGAGAAGGTGTTCAAGCAGCCCTTTGAAAACAAGATCAAAGAGGACAAGTTCTTGAACTTCTCCGCCGGTAGCTACCGTTGGGGAACACCCTCTGCCACTTCCATTAGACAGTTATCTTGGTCAGAAGCCTTTCATATTCCTTTGACCGATATACTAGAATCCACTCCATCAAACTCTCTTAGGTATGTCTATGTCTATTCACTCACCACTCATCACTCACCACTCACCACTATATATATATATATATATATGCTAAATTCATCTTAATTACTACTTAGTTAATTTCTGATATGCACTGTTTTTATCATATATTGGCCTCATGTATTTTTGCCTCTCATATCAATCCAAATATTTTCCAGAAGCTGTTCTATACAAGTTTGATTTATTTTTTCTTCATTTGTGTGTGTATATGGTTCTGTACAATATAGTATGTAGTTTTACATGTGTTAGATGCACAATTAATTCCTAGTTTTTTTTTAGAAAAAATGTTTGTTCACTTATATTTAATTTAATTTAATTATTGACAACAATTAATCCTAGCTAGTATTTGTTGTTTGATTCGTGAAGAGTGATTTAGAACACAATAACCCAAAATTCTTTGATAGGAGCAAATTTAATTTGTTCTAAAGTAAAGTAAAAATGTATTTATTTTAACCAAGGTGAATAAACATGTTAAGTAAGTTAATTAGATAATAAATTGGTAATGAATTTGTTGAAATTAAATTACTTGTTTATGGTTTTTAACTGATTGATCTTTAGGTGGCATATAATCAAATTTTATTAATTTTTTCTTTTAATTTGAAATTTTCGATTGAGTGTTACGTGAATACTAATAAAAATTATAGCTAAACAGTGATCCAGGCCATTTAATAAAAATATTTAGTTATATGTAATAGTATTTAGCAATGTGCAACTTTTATTTGGTGTACCTTAAACTGGCAAGTGTCGACATATTACGACCGAGCTTGTCTGTCCTATTTTTAATTGTTCATAAGCAAACCTGAAATTTTCATTTGGCTCCGTCATTCTCAGAAAGAGCAACAAACCTTTCTGCTTTCACTCAGCAAAGGAAAAGTCCAGACTTTACACAGGCCGAATTGATGTTTTGTCAACTTCTTCTGACACCGCCATCACAGGACTCCCCTAAAGTGTTCAGCTCCCTTATGTGTTGACTTGACTTACTCTTACACACACATAATTTATTAGTTTCATGCATTTTATTAATTATTTATTTACAATCTAAAATCTCATGAGGCAGACATTGCTTTCTTCCTTGCCCCGAACTTGTTCACACAATTTTGGTATATATATGCACACGGCTTGCTACTTTTATGGTTCCCCTGACCTACAATTTCCCTATTCTCTCACGTGAATGTTGCAAATTTGCTAGAGCCGAAATTTCTACAGGCATTACAGACTGAGGAGCATTCCATCAATTGATATATACTTAGCAATTAAAACAATACCATATATCCCACCAAAAACATCAAAAGAGAAAAGAGTTAAAACAACACTAAATGCAGATATTGTTATTTGCTACGGTCATATTAATTAAAATGATTCCTTAACCTTCATCTTTATTAGCATAGACAGACAAGTGTAATAAGTAATTAATTAATTAATTTATACGGATGCATATATGTTTGCAGTACGACAATTGAACAGTTTGCTACAACAGTTTCCAGCCTTGCACAAACATTAGCCGACATCCTGGCCGAGAAAATGGGTCACAAGTCAAATTTTTTTAAGGAGAATTGTTTGCCCAACACATGCTATCTTCGATTGAACCGATATCCTCCATGCCCTATTGCTTTTGGGATCCACGGTCTGATGCCACATACTGATAGTGACTTTCTCACCATATTATATCAAGATCAAGTCGGAGGATTGCAATTGGTCAAAGACAGAAAATGGATCGCAGTTAAACCAAACCCTGATGCTCTAATAATCAACATCGGTGACTTATTCCAGGTACTAGTTAAGTTATTATTAAGTATTAATTAATTGTTTGGTCTTCTAGCTAGATAGCTAGCTGTTTAATTAATGCAACACACACATTATATGCAGGCATGGAGCAACGGGGTGTACAAGAGTGTTGAGCATCGTGTTATGACCAACCCGAAACTAGAAAGGTTCTCTATGGCGTATTTCTTTTGTCCCTCAAACGAAACAGTGATAGAGAGTTGCAGAGAGCCCTCTTTTTACAGGAAATTTAGCTTTCGGGAGTATAGAGAACAAGTTCGGGATGATGTTCAGAAGTTGGGTTCCAAAATAGGTCTACCAAGGTTTCTGACACATGCGTGAGGCATGAGGCATGAGGCATGAGGCATGAGGCATGAGGCATGAGGCATGAGGCATGAGGCATGAGGCATGAGGCATGAGTCATGAGTCATGAGTCATGAGCCATGATGGAAGGAACTTGACATATAGCTAGCAGCTAGCACATATAGTGCTCAAACATGAACTAGCTAGCAACTAGATTACGTCATATATGTGCTGTGAACTGTGAAGAAGTTGACGATCCAAGAGAGAATTAGAAAGAATGAGGGAGGTAGTGAACTCAAGTGTGGTTGTGTCAGTGTACGTTTGGCTTAGTAATAAAAATTGGCAGAGACGGTCGGTATGGCAGCTGGTTTCAGCCTGCATGTTTGATGCTGTCTCATTTTGTCTGCTGTTAAGTTGCAACCTGTAATATATGTAGCAGAATTTCTATTTCTATTTATTACATCTTACTAGAAGGGAAGCCATTCTCATACATGGAATATTAATTATATATTCCAATTCCACACTTCATAGTTTATAAACCAAATATTACTAATAATATAATTTATGACAAGTGATCATTTATCACAAATTATAGAATAATAAAGTTTTTGCATTATCATTATATCTACATGTATTTATAACATTTTCTTTTTCAAATAGTGCACATAAAAGAAGGTAGACATGTAAAGCCCATCCTTGGGTACAACCATAAAGCTACGAATGTGGTAGCACACATAAATATATAATCTTCTTTACTTAAAAAATTCTAAAATTCAATCCTATTTTATATAAAACTATGAATCTTCAAATAGTAAATTACACTCCCCTTTATAAGACTTGTTTAAATTATATTATTCTTTTTTATATATTTTAAAAATTATATTTCCATCTAAAAATAATTAGTACATGTAAAAACAATATAAAATTTTTTTGGATTTCATTATCAATTTATAACAAACGGTCATATATAATAAATTTATTAACTTTTATAAATAGAGATAATTTTCTATCAATTATTTGATAGTGTAATTTTTTTATATTAATAATGCATGCCTATTAAGCATATAAATTAATTTGTATCACACTTTAAGTTTTTTTAACAGCACACTTTAATTTATTTCAATATGAACAAGTCTATTAACCGAAGTGAGCAATTATGAATGAATTATATTTTTCTTTTCTCTTCAATTTTTAAGGCCACCTTGAAGCTAGTTTTATACATTATATTGTCAATTTTAAAGCTTAATTGTAGATTAAATTGTATACTAAATATTAATACTATTGGTTTTAAAACTTCATTTTGAGTCTTTATTTTGTCTTCCAAAACTCAAAAGTTGATAATAAATATTTAAATCTAATTATTGAAAACATTGAAAGTCATGATAAGAAAAAACTAATCATACAAGGTTTGTTTAATTAAAATGAAACAAATTATAACCATTAACTTCTCAAAAGTAATATAATTTAAAATTCTCTAAGAGAGTGTAATTTACTCAACTTCAAAATTAGCATGGTTGGTCTCCATAACTCATTACTAAGTAGATTTTATATGACTCCTAGATGCTACGAAGAAAGTTAGTTAGCTATATTTTAATGAGTATTATTTTTGGTACTTAATGAGATTTAAGATACATGTTAAAAAGATCGAGATAGTGCATTCAACGATTGCATCTGCTAAGCAGGCCCACCTGTTAATCGGTGAGCCCAATAACACGGTCATTGAATTTACCACTAAGTATGATGACGGGCCCCCTGAGGCTGCCTCACTGGTGTCTTGTAGAAATGCCAGGGCCTCATAAAATCATGTAGGTGAAGAGTAATTAAAATTAGGATTTAAGTTTTTTTCTTTCTTTTTTTATAGACCAAAATCAGTTATAGAAGTACATGGGCTATTCCAGTCCCAAGATTAATATTTAGCATTAAAATCATATAGGTAAATAATTGATCTGCTATATGTTTCTAGTTTTTAGGTAACTGGTCTAGTATAATTTATAAATATATAAGTATCTAACTTCAATTTAAATTATATTTCCCTTTATAAGAGATATTTGAATAATTGAACTACATTATTTATTTATTTATTTTAAACATTACATTATCATCCCATAAAAGATTAAAATGTGTTATACTTTATTTTAATATGAATAAGTCTATTAACAAGAGTAATTATAAATGAAATTTTGCATTACAAGATTCTTTTTTCTTTAGGTTAAATAATATTTCAGTCCTTATAAAATGGGATTTTTTTTATTTTAGTTCTTTAATTTTTTTAAATTTTAATTTTTAAAAACAATATTTTTTTTATTTTAATTTCTATTGTTAAATAATAACATTAATTAATGACATAATAATAACATTATCTAGGAGTCTAATGGTCATGTATAATTTTTATTAAAAATTTGTGATTTTAAATTTTTATTTGTATTCGATTGGTGTATGAATGATTTAAAAATATAATTTATTAAAAAAATAATTATCTTATTAATTTTTTTGATAATGTGACAAGTTAATAATTGTCAATGTCACTGTTACATTATCAATTAATGTTGTTATATGTTTGGAGAGACTAAAGTAAAATAATTTAATTCTTCAAGGGACAAAAACAAAAAAGAATTAAAAAACTAAAATAAAAAAAAATCGTATTTTGCATCAATTAATCCTTCATACACTAGTTCAACATAATTAACTATTTTGAATAAGAAAATATTTAAATAACAAATTTTTTAATAAAAAATATATACGTTTATTTTATCAGACTTCTTGACAATATCACTGTTATATCATTAATTAATATTATTATTTGACATTATAAATTAAAATAAAAAATAAATTTTAAAAAAATTAAACAAAAAAATTAAAAAAATATCTTAATTTAGAAACAAAAAAATTATTTAAATTTTTGTATCTTTAATTTTTAAGATAATCTGAAGCTAATCTTGGCCGTTATATTGTCAATTTTAAAGCTTTAGTGGTTAAAATGACATTCTAAATATTCACACTATTAGTTGTTAAAAAAGTAACTTTTATCGAATCACTAACTCCTTAAAGTTTTATAAGATAGTACAAAATATTTTTATTTTTTCTATCTTTATATTTAACTTCATAATTATTTAAAAAATATTATATTAACATCTCTTATATATATTAATCTTTTTATTTATTTAAAAAAATATTATATTAATATTCATTATATATTATATTGATTTTCTTTAATTATTTAAAAAATATTATATTAGGTCTCCCTTAAAAAAATTATTGTAAACAGTGGAGGATCACCTTGAGAGATTTTTTTATTCGAATATATTTCATAATTTTTATTTTTGACTCCATAAAGAAATCGGTATTATTTCCACGATACAATTTTTATAAATGAATGTAAAGAGTTATAAGAGATAAATAAATAAATAAATAAATATTAATTTGATCACGTTATCTTTTAAATTTTTTATACTATGGACAATGAAAAATATAGATCATATTTAAAATATGAAAATTCATAAAGAGAAATTATAATTTATAAAAATATAAATATTTTAATTTTTTTATCCTAACATTGTATATTTTATAAATTCTTGTAATATTTTTATAAGAATATTATAAATTATATTTTCACCTCCATTAATACAAATTTTTAGATCTACCAGTCAAAATGATTACTTTAAAGGTGTAATCCATGAGATAAGTAGATCTCGAAACTTTCTTAGTCTAAGGTGATCTTTTGGCATATTTGGCTTTTTTTTTTGTTAAGGATCTTGTTTGGGTTGAGGAAGTTCCTTCCCAACTACATCAGATTGTTACTGATGATGTAAGGCCTTGGACCTTTTAGTTTTAATATACTTGGCTACGTTTCAAAAATAATAAAATAAAAAACAGCATATTATTCTAAGTAGAGTTTGTAGAAATGCCAAGTGACTCTCTAGGAGGTGAACCTAAACTACCCTAATGGGAACATAGGGATTGCTCATGGCTCATAATCCTGTTTGCCCACTTATTTTTACCAAGTTAGGTTCTATCTTTGACTTTTCACTTACTTTCAATTTAAAATTTTAATATCGATTAATTAATTATGCTTGACCACAAGCACAAGTGCAAGCTCCACTATGTTAGAACTACAACGTTGTTGAAAGCACCATAGTTCTCTATTTTCTACCACTCCTTGTGGACAAGTATGCGTATTTTAGTTGTCATATCAATCTACATCAGACCGTGAAATGTTAATCAGTTTCAAAACTTATATGAACAAGCACTCTGAATCCTTCTTTTCTTTTTTTTTTTGTCAAAACTTGGAATCTATCAGAATGGTCATTAGTCTTTGTTGGAGGTGCGCAGATTGGTCATCATTCTACCACGTCAAAGGTTTAACAGTATCATATAAGTCCAGATAACACCAAGCCCAACTAACAATTAGGTGTTTTGCTGTGGTGATACCACTTCCAAATTATAATCATTTGCCATATATTTTTTATCTACAAAAAATATTAGACATTTTTTTTAATTAGATTATTTTATTTAATAATAAAGAAAATTAAAAACTAAGAAAAAGAGATCCTAAAAGTACATTTTCAAAATTATCTCTTCGTTTTTAAATTTTGAAAATTTCTGTCATCTATCCTTTTATTATAGATTTTGTTAACATTGGTGTTTAGTATTGATTTTAAGCAACTAGAAAAGTGTTACAAGTTATTTTTGCGAAAGAAAATATTTAATATGTCAATGTAATAAATATATTGTCCACGATAGAACCTTTTTTCATCTAATTAAAACTTAAAATCAGCAATAATAAAATTATTAATAAAACTATTTTATTATTGTTTCTTCTACAAGCGAAAAAAAATGGTGATTGCCTGATTTCTCTCTTTTATTAGTGAAAAAAATAATGTTTTGTAGATACCAAAAACTAATTAAAATCATAAAAAAAAAAGTGATGATATGATATAATAAAAAAAATGTTAAATGAATGTATACATTATTGAAGTATCCATATAAATATGCTGTAAAACTTATCATGTGATCCCGCTGATGATACTTTTTTATTTGTTCAAGAAAAATTTTATATTTTACTACTTGTCAGACATAGAAAATTTTATCCCCTAATTGGATTTATTATTTTTCATTTGTATTATATACTTATTATGTCCATCAATTTTATTATTATCTTTTGGTCCTTATTATAATATTTAAATAACTAATTTATCAAAATTAAATTTTTTAATTAAAAATATTAAATTTATTTTAAATTATTTTTTTAATTATCTCTTAAATAAAACTAATAAACGTTAATAAGTCATTTTCTTTTTTATCATGTTATTTTAAAATTAATTTTAATTAAAGATATTTTTAAAAAATAATTAAAATAAAAAATGTTTTAGATTGGATCTTATAACAAAGACAAAAATACATTTTTAATTTTAAACTTTATAATAAAAGTGGAAAGTAATATTTTTTTTTAGTCTAGATAGTCCTTGACTAAAAACTTAAAATTAATCTAACAATATCGAGAATCTCTTGGAACATGTATATTTTTTACACACAAAATTAGAATCAAACTCTTCATTGTATGGTTAAAAGATAAGACTATCTATTAATAATCACAATATGCTGGTTATCAATTTTATTACTAGTATATACATGTCCCGTTTAGTTATCAAATATCTAAAAGTATGGATTTTAAAAATTGCTGTAAACAATGATTGAAATATACATGACATACCAAAGATCGATGTTGAAATCTTAATTCCCCAAAGGCTCATCAGCAATGTTAACTGCACATTGAGTTGCTTCGCGTAATGGAATTGTGGATTAGAATATCTTTTAGTTAAGAAAAAATTTGTATGCATAACACCTCAGGATGAAATTGACCTGTTACTATGGTTGACGACACATGCGATGCTAAATCCTGCCAATGGCATACATCATTTATCATGTTAACCTTGTTTGCGAGGGAAAACAGATGTAACGTTCACATTTGCAGTTATATATTTGGACCAAAGTGCACAAGCATATGAAATTTGCCAAAAGAATTCAACTTTGATCCTTCATACCTATTCCGATCGGCTCAAACATTCTTTGTCCCTAGAAAAGCACTCTTGGACTGCAATATTTTTCAGAGGTTAAAAAAAGGGTTTGAGCACGCATGCGTTGGTGTCTACTGCCTAGACAAACACTATCATAGCTTCTAGGCACCTCTCGTGGTATGGTATTGGCTTTCTTCCCCCTCCCTTTTTCCCTCTGCTCTCATGAAAACTCACATGCATGTGCACATAAGTAAAGGTTCACTTGCTTTTTAGATTGCGTGTAAGAGCAAAACGGAACAAAAAATGATCGAGGATCAGAAATAGTAAAGGGAGACTTTATGATCCTCCACTAAGTCCTGCGATCACGCAACAAATAAACTAAAAATGCAATGTCCACCATCCATGTCTTCCATTAACATAAAAAAATAAAATGGAAGATTTCTTCCTCTGAGTCACAGTACATTACGTCTTTGTATTTATCTCTTGTAGTTGCCAAAGAGATCGCGCCGAAAAGCAGATTATAACTGATTCTGACATAAGGCTGGCTGGCTGGCGGAGATTTGGTTACCTTTTTGCTTTGATACTCCTGCAGTGTTAGTGTTGTCTTCTTCTTATTCGTAAGTTCTGCTCCAATTCTGGGATTTTAACGTGATTTTGCTCCAGAATGCATGTCCCTTTTTCTTATCATAATCCAAAACCTTGAGTCACTGCTTCCAATCATCCCCATACTCATCTGCACTTTGCTTACTGATTGTCAGAGCGAAGTATATCAGCAACACCGTTCCCATGCTTGACCTGTTTCAGACCATCAACAAAGCAATTAAAGGCAAATGTCAGAGTAATGGATATATACAATATAGGAGGAGCATAATCTTACAAGGTAGCAAAAAAAAGCAGAACCCTTTTAGGATCAATGGCCCATGAAGAAGGTCGTCTGAAACTATTTCTCCGAGTTATACTACCTTTGCTTTCTGTGGGGTTGCCACTGATGTTGTTGGTTGTCATTGTAATCTGATGATGGACGTGTGGGTTCATGGAATGATCCATGGACCCTACTGCCACCCCCGCTGGCTTTTCGGGCGTGAAAGGCCCAACAAGTGTACCTATACAGATTAATGATATCCACAACCATAATTAGTATAGCTCGCGATCTTGTTCAAACGTCAGATAATGCCAATTCTTGTGGCCCCAAATATGGTGTACCCAAAAACTACAAACATACCATTGTAATGTACTTGTACCAAACTGATTCCCCCTAACCAATTTCCCTTCTAGTTCTACTAGGGTTGACCCAGACAACTATTTCAGAGACAGCTAAAATGGTCCCATCACATTGACAGACAGGTTTCACCGAGTGGGAGTGGGATAGCCCTTGAAATAGGCATTCTGAAAAATTATACAAAAGATATAAAATCACCCTGACTAATCTTCTACCACCAGTGACAATTACACCATCCTCATAAATCTTAATTTACAGTTTTACTCATCACAGTGAGGTCACATTTGTGTTTGAATGTGAATCCAAAACCTACTTATATAGTGGATCTGTAATGACGATAATGACAATTATAATAATAACGCACATCATAATCCAGCAAGGTAAGACCTAACAATCAGGGGACATCTCTCTTGGACTGATACAGGTACGGGTTGGTAATGAAATATTTTATGCACACAAACTAAGGGTATGGAGGAGGCATTTCAATATGTCACCAGTGTCCTACATATAATTAATTCACATTTCATACTAATGAGCCACGTCCATAAGGGCCAGATAATGGAAACAAACAAACGTGTAGATAATTATATATAAATTCTCCTCGACCATAGATATACATTACACAGCAAAAGGAAATAAAAACGAATCCAAAGTAGTGGAATGATTTTAGTATTATATTTATATTGGAATAAAATAATAAGATGAAAATGAATGCAGTTTGTGTTTTTGCAAGGGCAATGGTACCTTTTGGTGAGCATATGGCGGGAACGGTATCCTTATCATAAGGTGTAGCATTGCTATTCACCTTCCTGTCACCCAAACGTTGGGATCCCTTCCTGGAAAGACTCCTCTGCAACTTTTTTTGTGGCTTTAAATAATAATATATTAAAATTAATTAAATTTAAAAGTAAGATAATCATTTAAAGCCTAAAGAATCATCGAAGAAGACATCTTTGGAAGATAGTTTGTTCCATATGCATATTATGTGTGAAAAATAAAGTAAGTGGGGGATGTATTTTGGGTGGAGAGAATGACTCGCTCTTTAATATTTTTCTTTTAACATTAAAATTTATATTTTTTTAATAAATTTTAGAGATTATGTTAAAGAGATTGTGCTAACCTTCCTCTTTGATGAATGTATTTCATATTCGATATGGGACGAATCCAATGACAGAGAAGAAAGTGCTTTTTATAATTCTTATTTAATATTTATAAGATTTTGTCTTTAGTACTCGTTTTGTAAAGTAAAAAAATGATTAATGAGTTTAGTTAAAAAATGAAGTGTTATGTTAAAAAATTGTTTTTATTACGTAAAAATATATAAGTATATAATAAATGTTTTCTGTTTTAATAAAATATTTTAGCATCTGGATTCTTAGAAACCGTCTATTTTGTATTAAAAAAAGTAAACAATAACTAGTTTCCTAGGATACTAGTTAAATATTCAAAAGTGAATATTTTTATTAAAAAAATACTATCGATTCACTTTTATCATAATTTTTAATTTATTTCAACATTATTTTTCATAAAAAAAAATCTCTATTCATTTTTTTATCTGTCTTTTTAAGATTTTTATATAAAAATTAAGAATTGTAATTCTAATAAGAAATTATGAGATTTTCTATTTTATTTTTTTATTTCTACATTACAGTATGTATAAATTAATTAAAATTTTGGTAGAAAATAAAGATATAATTGAAAAAAAAATATAATTAATATTATTTTAAAGTATAAAAATGAAAAATAAATAAAAATAAAATTTTGAGAATTAAAAAGTAACGAATAAAATATTTAAATTAAAAAAATTACAAGACCTAGGTAGGATCATAACTGCACAAGTTGCAGTTTCAAACTGCAGGGATCCTATTCCAGGGAAGGAGCATCCTTTTCACTTGTGGAAACTTTGCTATTTAAAAATTTTATTGTACCAATTTCCCTTTTTAAAAGAAAGCATAGGGCAGAAAAAAGTTTACATGGTTAGATTAAATAGCCTACCCTAATATAAACGTATCGTTAGTGAGTTAAAAATTATAGCTAAAGGCTAAATAATGGTTGAGAAGGACAGTGGATTGAATGGGTATTGATAGCGTGTTGTTATTAATTTCCCTCTCACTTCAATTAGTAATAATGTCACCATTTATTATTACGAAGCCTAGCATTCAAAAAATGCACACTAGTAACCTCCGTGGCTTTAAATTCCAACAAGAAACAGAACAGCCCCTGTTTTGTTTGTTAGTTAAACTTAAAACTAAAATAAAAATAATAGTACTATACTAATAATAATAGTAATAGTAATAGTATGTATGCATTTATAATTGAGTGTTATTCCACAAAAGAAAGAGAGTTACCTTAATTCTCGAATTTGCATTGGTGACATCTTTGTTGTGAACGGAAGAGAAGGCATCCATATCAATCACAAAGCTATCGTCTTTCTCGGCTGTGTATTGAAATGCGTTTATGTGATCCGAAACTAAAATTCTCTGCCTTCTCTTCTCTTCTGAATCCAAAGCCTCTCCTCCATTGTCAAGACAAGATGATGACAAATCCTGAAAAAACACATCCGTGACTGACAGCATAACAACAATCAATCAATCAAATGAATAATAAGATTAAATTCAAAGAGACAATCAATTCTTACCAACTTCGGGATTTCCGCCATCTCAATCACTTCCTAACCTTGTGTTTGAGGCTTGCGTACCCAATGGGACACAGCACAATTGGACCCTGCTTAGTCAAAAAAATTATATTTATATATATATATATATTAATAACACCAATTAGAACATAGCCCCGTGAATCGCAAGCCTGACTTTTCGTCTTCTCTTCTTAATTAACCTTTGATTGATCAGGGAAACCAAACAGCCTACCATAATTAAAGAAAAGTAGAAAACTCACACTTACAGAGTCTAACGTGACGTCCTCTTCTGCTGGGTCTTCAAGAATCGATCCTTTTATCTTTCGCAAGCTGTTGCCGATGGAGAGAAGATAAAAGCAGTGGCATGGCAAGATGAAGAAGGAAGATGATATAAAATGGATAGAGATAACAAAGTGTTTCTGTAACTAGTCTGTGTTTTGTCTTCTGCTTAGAAGGGTTGTTTTTCTTGGGATGGAGAAACAAACAAAGACACGAAGAAATCGGTGGAAATAAAGAAAGAGTGTAAGAGGTAGAGAGAGACTAAGAGCTATATTGAGAGAGAGCCATGATATTGGGTTGGTTTGAGGCCTTTTTTATGTTCTGTTTTTAGACTGCCATGTTTTGTATTTTGTTATGAATAAATAAATAATACATCCACCTTAATATAAAGGTTTTTTTTTTTTTTTATCCTAATAGTAAATTCTAATGTATGACCAATTTTATAAGTTAAATTGGTGAATTTTTAAGTTTTATAAACATGTATTATCAGAGTAAAAGTTTTTATATTATTAATTAATAAAAAATACCTTTTAATATAATTATTATTAAAATAATAAAATTATCATACATAATGATATCATAAAAGTAGGAAATGTAGTTTTATTCAACAACTTTTATATTTTATATGATAACTATTTATTTTATATAATTAAGATTCATATTAAAGAAATATTTTAAAATGTATGAGTTATATGATAATTAAAAATTATAATAAATAAATATTTTAATATTTTGAAATCATAATTGTCTCAATTTTAAGTTTTTATTAGGATTTTGGAAACTTGGACAAAAGCATTTAAGTGTGTTGTTCTATTCCTTGTCTTGTTAACTGGGGTGATTGTCCTGTTAAGTGTGGCTTGGCAGTTGCCCCAAGATCCTCCCTCATAGAGAAGGCTCTGTGAGAGGATGTGACTAGATGCTTGTTTGATCACAGGCTCTTCGCTGTATCACTCGAACACTACAATAATCAATAATTTCAATTGTAATATTAAATTATATTTTACTTTAACATTTTTTTAAAAGATTATTCAAATTCAATTTTTAAATATTATTTTAATTTTTTATGTTTTAATCTTTCAAATTTAAAAAAATAATTAAATTGGTCTTTTCTTTAATGGAAGTACTTTTGATATTAGAAAATTTAAGTTGGTCTCGTTTTGACATGTTGATATTTTTAAAAAAAATATAAAAGATTAAATTGAATCTTTTTTAAAAATATGAAGAATTAGATAATTCATTTTTTAAAAACATGAAAAATTAAATAAAATTATTTTAAAATCACAAAGTAACTAAATATATGATTAATATAAAAAATTTATAAGTAATAAAACTTCAATTCATACTTATTATGAATTATTATTACTTTTAGAATAATTATGAAATCACATAATTACATATCTCAT
>JAMLFT010003866.1:0-20978 GCA_026544285.1 Pachyrhizus erosus | reverse complement strand
AGATGTCCAACTTTTAATATATTTAAAAAATTTAGAATGTATGTGTTTCATGTTATTTTTTATTATTTTTAAAAATATTGAGATGAAAATAAATATTTTTTTATGTTTGTTAGGAGATTATAACCACAATAAAAATGACTAAATAATTGTATTTAAGTTTTATATATATAAAAAAAGAAATAGGTTGAAATATTATGGTAATTAGGCAAGAAGAAGAGGTTTTTAAGGTGAAGTAGATGGCCGTTGTGAAAAGGAAAGGGGCAATATGGGAAAGAGGGTCATAAAAGAGCTCGAGGACGCAACCGTCTGGACAGGTACATTACAGTGAAGGCAAAGGGAAAATGATAGTGGTTGTTGTCCTTACAGTTACCTAGAGCACCTTAGTTGCAAAACCCTCACATTTCCAAAACTACCCTTCCCACTCTCTCTCCTCCTCCAACTATAACTACTCTCTCTCCTTGCTCCTGTAGTAGTAGTAGTCACTGCAACAACATCAACAGAAACAAAAACGCTTTCTTTCTTTGTCCACCGCACACAGTGCCAAGGAACAATTGCACCAGTTGAATTGATCTCTTTCACACTGAGCTCAGCCACACCACACCACACCATACCAAACACTTATCTCACTCACACTCTCTTTCTTTCTCTCTCAGTTAAGGTGGTGTTTGGTGTTTCATTTTTGTGATGGTGGAAACAGGCGAGGATTGTTGCGTGAAGGTCGCGGTCCACGTGCGACCTCTCATCGGTGAGGAGAAGGTGCAGGGATGCAAGGATTGCGTGAGCGTCGTGCCAGGGAAGCCTCAGGTGCATTTACTCAACACATGCTTGCTTGCATTGTGTGTTTTTATTTGCTTTTTTCGGATTGGTGAATCTAGCCAGTGGAGATCTGGATCCGAGATTGCGTTATAATTGCCAATTTGGAATTGCTTTTATGATCTGATATGCTTGCTTGATTGGGACGTTTTTTCACTTCTTTCTATTTTTTGTTGGGTTGGGCTGCGTCGTTGTGGGCTTCACCAGCACACTTTTGTAGAATGTCTAAGTTTATCAAATGTTATTCTCCTTCGGAGGCAATCGTGTTTAGACACTGTCGCCCACTAATAATTGTGGGAGATTTGAACCTTGGTTTCACACGATGTCGGGGACTGGGATTAGCTCCTTCTGCCAGACTCAACCATCGTCGGTTATGAAACGTTATTTGTTATTTGTGCACTTAGTTATTTGTAATTTGTGAACGAATGGAATCCTTGAACTCATATCAGTCTAAACTTTGTTATAAACGAAAGTAACTCTTTGTGTGTGTGTGTTTTGTTTTTTTGGGTTGCATTGAAGATGCAGATTGTGAACACTTTTAATAAAAATAGGGAAAGGTGAGCTAGTGGAGGATGAACCTCCGACTTTGAGAATGCATTCAGGTCTCTAAGCTAGAGCTGGTGCCAATTGAGCTACAAGCTCATTGGCAGCAGGAGTTCGTTTATTTTAGAGATTGCAAGTGCATTGTTATAAATGACAAGTCAGTGTTAGGAAATTAAAGCAGTTCTTTGGTTTCGTGGTTCCATTTAGAGTATGGCTCACTTGCTTTCCAAATCAGTAGGAAATCACTTGCTTTCCTACTTCCTAATTATGTCAATATTCTACTCCTGTATTTGGTAAGGATATATCAGCCAACTTTTTTTTTTTAAATTGTAGTAGGTCAAAGTGATGAACATATTACATATCTATACGCCTTCTATATTCAATTGAAAAAGTATTACTGATTTTCTCACTTAAAAAGAAAAATTATCACGCTGCATATTTTTCCATGTAGACTATTATCATGGATGGAAATAACTTATTACTAAAGTCTTTAGATATCTCCTTCTGTATTTAAAAAAAAAAAAGGATATCTCCCTCTGATTTAGCATAGCATTATAGTATCCTTAAGTAGCTTAAAAATTTGGGTGGAGTCATATGCTATTGTGACTATGATACAGGTACAAATTGGTGCCCATTCCTTTACATTTGATCATGTTTATGGGAGCACTGGTTCTCCCTCATCTGCAATGTTCGATGAATGTGTTGCTTCCCTTATTGAAGGTTTGTTCCAAGGATATAATGCTACTGTTCTAGCATATGGTCAGGTATGGTTACAGCTAAAGGAAACACAAGTTAAATGCCATTACACTTATTCCTCTTTGGTATGTGACATTTTCACTCCATTGCAGACAGGTTCAGGGAAAACATACACAATGGGCACTGGGTTTAAAGATGGTTTCCAAGAGGGAATAATACCCCAAGTTATGAGTTCATTGTTTAACAAAATTGAGACCTTAAAGAATCAGATTGAATTTCAGTTGCATGTTTCCTTTATTGAGGTTAGTTGATAGCTTTGATACAGCCTACTGCCTTGGTTTTCAAAGTTAAATTGTCCTTTAAGATTTTGTATTTATGAAATTGTTTAGATTGAGCATCTAACAACAAATTTTAATTGTTAAAAGATTCTTAAAGAAGAAGTAAGAGACTTGCTAGACCCATCCTCTATGAACAAACCAGAAACTGCAAATGGACATGCAGGGAAAGTGACTATTCATGGGAAACCACCAATACAAATCCGTGAGTCATCAAATGGTGTCATTACTCTAGCTGGATCTACTGAAGTCAGTGTTATAACTCTAAAAGAAATGGCTGCTTGCCTAGAACAAGGATCATTGAGTAGAGCAACTGGAAGCACAAATATGAACAACCAATCCAGGTTGCCTATGCATTTTCCTTCTCTTCTTTTAACTGCACAAAATCATTTCTAATGATTTTTTTTTTCTTTTTAGATTCTTAAAATAATTTTGGATAAATAGGCTTGGGAAATATTGTTAGCGCATGAGTTGTATGTGACTTTCGGATAATAAAGCAAAAACTAACAGAAGATATGGTGTATAAAATATAATACTTTTGGTTTTAAACTCTTCTGATGGCTTAAGCTTTCCACGATCAATTGTTTCCTTTAAAATCAATTCAATATCAAATATTTTCTATTTCTTGTTAGTTAAGGGAATGACTAATAGATGGAACGTTTGGCATTGCAATTTGTAAGAATGCTTGCAATCTGTTGCACTTCTAATGATTTTGTCAACAAATCATCCAGAATTGTTGGCATCAATTCAGCCTTCAGGGTTAAAAGTTTTTCATCAAAATGCTGTTACATTTATCTTGCTATAGTTCTCTTCTATTACTTATTCTTTGTCTGTTATGTATCCAACCAGTCGTTCACATGCTATCTTCACCATCACATTAGAACAAATGCGGAAGCTCAATAGTCCTGGTGAAATCAGTTTAAATGATACAATGAATGAAGAATATCTTTGTGCCAAGTTGCACTTGGTAGATCTTGCTGGATCAGAACGAGCTAAAAGAACAGGGTCGGATGGTCTGCGTTTTAAGGAAGGTTAGGCATGACATTTTTCACTTGTATCTTCTATACTTGCTTTTGATAATTATGAATTCTCTAATAATTTTTCCTTTTCAAACAGGAGTTCACATTAACAAAGGCCTTTTAGCGCTTGGTAATGTTATTAGTGCACTTGGTGATGAAAAGAAGAGAAAAGAAGGTGTTCATGTTCCATATAGGGATAGTAAACTTACAAGGCTTTTGCAGGTTTGAAATCTATATATGTACCTTCCTTCCTTCAGTTTATATTCTTCTATATTATCAATTATGATGTTGAAAAAAAATTCTTTATTTTATATAAATATATATAGGATGTGTAACCTGATTAATAGATGTATTTCCCCCTTGAAATCCCTAGACTGTTTGACTAATTGGACCAAAAATCTAACTAAATATCCAGAATCCAGTTAGTGTGTTTGGATAAGCGTTGACAAAATTGATTTTGAATGAAATTTATTTTACAAAATTAATTTTGAAGTGATGTGATTTACATTTGCATGTTTTTATCATAAAAACTACTACTAGAACTCAGCATAAAAAATTTTATTCAACGCAAAAGCTACCTAAAGTTGTTTCAACATGGAATCAATTTTAGACCCAGAATCAATTCCTTAATGTGAAATCTAAGATATGAAAATTTACCTATAATCATGTTAATTGGTTTTTCAAGGTGATTCAAGAGAATCCAACAGGAAACCAAACATTCACTTGTACGTTGATTCTATCTTTTCACGAAGGCCTTTATCTCAAAATCTAGGAATTTAGCGGAGAGAAGAATTTGTGCGCTCTTCATTTCTTATTATTACAAATTCTTCAATGCAAAAGCTCACTCATGTTGGATCTGGATCATATTGAACTGGAATTTATGATGTATCTTGACAATTGTAGTTCCTTAGAAGAAAAGAAACAATTATTGTGAGTGTTTGAGTGAGAAGAAAAAACAAATAAAACAGGAAACATGTATATGAAAGATTTTATATTCAAATTTTCTTAACAATTATTTTTGTATTTATGGTTAAAGTTAAATGATTTTGCAGGATTCACTTGGTGGTAACAGCAGAACTGTTATGATAGGTTGGTTGTTTTCCTTCCATCTTTCCCAATCAATTCTATCCTTTCCCCTCCCATCATTGGCCTTCAAAAGATAAGCTCAAAGTTAACATTACTAATCTTCAGGGTGCTCATGCTTAATAGTTTTTCTAATTTCATCCTGCATTCAATATTCAAGTTCATCAACTCAGTTGTCTTTTGCATGAATATAAGTACCAGAGAGGCAAGAAATATCAGAAACCAATTAAAACATGCCTTTGTAATGCATATAAGCTTAATGTTTTGGATTTTGCATTCTCAAATATTTTCCCCTGATCTGGGAATGATTTTCAGAATATTTGAACCTCTGGTAACTTCTCAGTTTATCCTAAATGATTGATGACAAGTATTAAATTGTTGTACTATGTGTTCTTGTTCCTTCCCCTATCTTTTTCAGATTGCATCTTAGAGAACCTGTTGATATATTTATAAATTTTCTTCTTACATAAACATTTTGTGTTCCAGCCTGCATAAGTCCTGCTGATATTAATGCTGAGGAAACCCTTAACACTTTGAAGTATGCCAATCGTGCACGCAACATCCAAAATAAGCCTGTTGTAAGTATCTGCATAACTTGTTTTGTTCCTTTTCATTCATCTCACAAAATTGAGATAATTGGTTGCCTTTACAATAGACACTAATGCTCATCTTTTGTATATTCTTCCATAGGTCAATAGAGATCCCATGTCCAACGAGATGTTAAAAATGCGACAACAACTTGAGTATCTGCAAGCAGAACTTTGTGCTCGTTCTGGTGGCTCTCCTGAGGAAGTTCAGGTAGTTGGTTTCTGTTTAATCTTTGGCAATGTCTTGTATTAATTTTAATATATTTCCTAAATAGGTTAGTGGCAACATTGACTTGACATGATTTATGATGCACGGCTGGAGATCAATCAATGCTCATAATATTAGTTCTTTGAAAGAAAGGATACTAGCATTAACTGTAACTGGGTGCCGGGTCTCTTTCTACATACACCCTAATATATATTATTTTATAATTGATTATGTAGGTCCTCAAGGAAAGGATTGCTTGGCTTGAAGCAGCTAATGAGGATCTTCGGTGTGAACTTCATGAATACCGCAGTAGATGTTCTACTGTAGAACAATGTGAAAAGGATGCTTATGTATGTCTCTGACTCTTCTGCGGATAATCTTATTTGACTCAACAAATATTTTTTGCTCAAATTTTCAGTGCCTAGATATGCGCTTTCATCTTATCTGGGTATTTGCATTCCACTACTTGGAATAAATACCATTATCATAACCACGAGTGAAAGCAAGTTCAGGATATTAGCTGCTATGCCGTACATCTAAGTTTTAAAATTTCATTTTTTCAGGAAAATAGCACATGTAATGTCAAGACTGATGGGCTTAAGAGGGGCTTACCTATCTCAGCATCTGATTATCCAATGAGTGAAACAACCGGTCAGCATCTTCTTTGGCCTGAATTTAATAATCTGTTACTGTTGCCAATTTTGAAGCTGCAACTTGCTTCAACTTGTTCTGTATCACTGTCTACAGCTTAAATTTAATTAAGTGAGATTGTTAGAACTTCTATGATTTTGGGTTACATTTGCCAATTTTTGCAGGGGATTCAAGGGAAATTGAAGAAGTAGAAAAAGAGTTGGAGCATACTCTTCTGCAAAATAGTATGGATAGAGAGTTACATGAATTGAATAAACGCTTGGAGCAAAAAGAGGTTGTAATACTGCGTATGTATAATTAGACACATAGTGTGATATATTATGGATCAATCAATAACACATTTAAATCAACAGAACTATGGGTAACTTTTGTTATATAATTTATTTAAATTTCCTGCAAGAAGTTTTAATTCTGATGGTTGATCCAAATTCAAATAATAATCATGACAGAAGCATTGAGTGGTTTTCCTTACTCTTCTGTATATTAATATACATATTGGGATTGATGTTCACAGTCTGAGATGAAGCTTTTTGGAATATCTGATGCTGAAGCACTCAAGCAGCACTTTGGAAGGAAGATAATGGAACTGGAGGATGAGAAAAGAACTGTGCAGGTTCAATAGAAGTTCTGCATAGTTATTTTTCTCTTACAGAAAATTCATATTTATGTGTTCTATTTATGTATGCAGCGAGAGAGGGATCATCTTTTGGCTGAAGTTGAAAATCTTGCTGCCAATTCAGATGGGCAAATGCAGAAATCAGAGGATATCCATGCCCAAAAATTGAAAACACTTGAAGCCCAGGTGAGGAGTCTTTTTTCTTTCCACTTATTTTTCCTTTATAAGATTTGAATTGAAACAATTCTAAATTGCTAATATCTTTTCAAAATATACAATACTAGATTCTGGATCTGAAGAAGAAACAGGAGAGTCAGGTCCAGCTTTTGAAGCAAAAGCAAAAAAGTGATGAAGCAGCAAAGCGATTGCAAGATGAAATACAATCTATAAAGGCCCAAAAGGTTGTTGTATTTTTTCATACCATAGTTTTGATCACTCAATATACTCTCTCTATTATAACTGAACAATGTTGCAGGTTCAACTGCAACAAAGGATAAAACAAGAGGCTGAACAGTTTCGTCAATGGAAGGCTTCTAGAGAGAAAGAGTTGCTGCAAGTATGTCAAGCTTCCTTTTTTCTTTTTTAGTTAATTTGTCCATGATACTCCTCATCTTTATCTTATGATGGAGAAAGTTTGCCAATTAATATGTTACCTAAATAAAACAATTGGTCTATTATCTGGTGAGTCTTTCTTTATAAAATTGTAAAAATGAACTGATGTTTAATTTTAGTTGAGTCCAAATGGTGTGAGCTGCTCCAAGCTCTTGAATAACTCAAATTCAAGAGGTAGAATTATAGATCAGTCGTGTGAGGATTGATCATGACTAATCCAACTCTTAAACATGATTTACTCACCTGTACTGCATGTGTTATGACCTTGTATAAAATATATGTTTGCAAAACAGTTAAAGAAGGAAGGAAGGAGAAATGAGTTTGAACGGCATAAGCTGCAAGCTTTAAATCAGCGCCAGAAAATGGTGAGTATTGCTAAGTTGTTGGATGAAAGACTTGCTTTACTCATTAATATTGTCTTGTTTACATTTCAAGATAAATCTTACAAGTCATATATGAATGAACTTTGCTGACATCATTGGTGAATTTGAGTGATTGCAAGTCTTTATTCTTAGATTTCTGTTTAATGTATGATCCTGTCAGTAATTTAAGTATGCCCAATTTTCAGCAATAGTTTAGTTATACTACTTTGATCCACAGGATTTGTGTGTTCAGAAGCTTCTAACCAGATTTTATTTTTAATTTAGGGATAAATATTGTTAATTAGGAAATTGTGGTGGGACAACTTTTGTGCCTGCTTAAAGGCCTTTATTTTTGCGAGTCCCTGGGGAAAACAGGGGGGAGGGGAGGCCTTTTCATCATAATATGCTTTTATATTTGTTTTATAGGATTTTAATGAAATAAGTGAAATGAAAACTAAAGGAACATTTCTTATGGATTAAAATCTACATAGAATAAAAGGGCTTATAACTTAAGAGTTGGAAGTCTATTGTGTATGATGTGGTTCAATTAGTGGTAGCCCAACTGGATGAGGTATTGAAATTGCTGTACAGCTGTAGCGTGGTGTTGGTGCAGTCAGTCAATTTAAGCACCGGTGCGTAGCTATGTTGAAAATATTGATGAATATAAAATACATGTTATACCTTCATTATTTAGAGATTAATATTCACCCATGCGTAAAATTAAACTGTATCTGCCACCGGAATTAAGTATTCATAAATAAATCTTTTAAAAAGTCAAATCAAAATGACATGTCATTAATACATCTGTTTTCTGTTCTTTCTGCACAACATGCATAACCATCAATGTCATTTTTGACTTCTGTGGTTATCATGACTGATACTTGTCATAATGAAGTATTACATTTAACGATTGAATATTTCCTTTAGGTCCTTCAAAGAAAGACTGAAGAAGCTGCAATGGCCACCAAGAGGTTAAAGGAGTTGTTAGAAGCTCGTAAATCTTCCAGCCGAGACACTTCAGGTGTGGTTTGCTTTTAGCACAGAATATGCTCACTTTTAATGATTGGCATGTCCTCTTGCATGAGACATGGGAAAGTTTGTCAGATCATTTGAAATGGATAATCTTTTTAAATGCCTTAAATAGAGGAAACTTTCTTTTAGTTAAGAACATGGGGATTTTAGTGCACTAACTCTTCTCTTTTATTTATTCTAATTAATTATATTTCATCTTCCAGTTGCAATGAATGGAAGTGGAACGAATGGACAGGTAACAAACTTTCATTTCCATAAATTTGCTTGATTATCCATGCTAGTCATAAATAAGTTTGATTGATTCTTTAGAGCAATGAGAAGTCCCTACAACGGTGGCTTGATCATGAGCTAGAAGTGATGGTAAAAGAGCATGAAGTTCGTTTTGAGTATGAGAAGCAGAGCCAAGTGTATGTAACATATATTCCTGAATTATTTTTTTACTAGTTGATCTATATTGTAATATTTAATATTGTGATGCAATCTTCAGGCGAGCTGCTCTTGCTGAGGAGTTGGCCATGCTACAGCAAGTAAATGGGTTTGCTGCCAAAGGTCTCACTCCTCCAAGAGGAAAGAATGGATTTGCTAGGTCTGATTTTTATTTTTATATAAATATAATTAAATTCGTCAATGGTTTCCTCATTACGTTTGAAAATTTTTGGCTCTTTCAAATAATAACATGTGCATTATAGAAGGACAATATTTCTCTCTTCCTGGTTGCTCTTAAGTTTTAACACCTGTCATTCTTCTCAGAGCATCCTCCATGTCACCAAATGCAAGAATGGCCAGAATAGCTTCACTTGAGAGCATGCTAAACATATCATCTAATTCACTTGTGGCAATGGCTTCTCAACTTTCTGAGGCTGAAGAACGAGAGCGGGCCTTCACTAATCGTGGACGCTGGAACCAGTTACGCTCAATGGGAGAAGCCAAGAATTTGCTTCAATATTTGTTCAATTCTGTTGGAGATGCTAGGTGCTTGTTTAACCTAAATATTTTTAATCTTCTCGCTCAATAAAAGAAGAGAAATGTGCGTTAGTCAGAGTAGGCAAAATTTGCATGTCTTTATCTCCAATTCAAACTTGTTGATTTTATTTTATTTATATGAAGGTCAGTAATTCATGCAACAACCAAACAACAAAAGCCTTTTCCCACTAGGGTCAATAATTCATGCAAAACATTTTACCACAATTTGTCCACCTTTTTTATTAATTGAATAAAGTAGAGACAGGAGGTGGACTCCAAGATGCACTTACTAAATACTTTTATGGGTATACCATTTACGGAAGTTTGTTCTTGGTTTCTTTCACATGCATAGATCTGGCTCTGCTATCTTGCTAGTTCAATGATTCTGTTGCACTAAATATTTACTTTATAGAATGGAAAAGATGCCTTTTAGGGCTTACAACTCTCACTTAATACCTGGAATCTTGTTTCTGGTTTGATCTCAATTAACATGGTTTCAAGAACTTGACAAGCAATAAACTAGCAGGAACAAAATTGCTTTGAATGGTCTTTTTCCCTTCTTGGTGTAGGTCGGAATATTTAGTTTGTGAGGTGTGATTATTAAATTGACGACTACAAAATAAGTGGAATGTATATGAATATTAGTCATGTTAAATTACTATATACAGTAATTCTTTTTACTGTGTTTTATATAACATGCTGGTATATACTGTTGAAATTTGAAGTGTTATATGTTAACTACAGGTGTCAACTGTGGGAGAAGGACACTGAGATTAGTGAAATGAAAGATCAAATAAAAGAACTTGTAGGTCTATTACGGCAAAGTGAAATGAAGAGAAAGGAAGCTGAGAAGGAACTAAAAGTGAGAGAGCAAGCTGTTGCAACCACATTGGCTACACCAACTTCTGTAAGATCTTATCTGCTTAAGATTCAAGCAAAGAAAAACTAAGAATTTAAAATAAATAAATAGTTGTAGTGCTGCTGCCAAAAAGGTTGGATTCAGACAAAAAAAAAAAGGCTTGTGAACAGAAGAAATTAACCTTAGCATAGCCCCTACAGTTTGTGGCCAAACCCATCAACATCTTGATGGCTACGTCTTCTTTGGACACAAACTCTTCATACTTGCAAACCAAGTAGACAAAACTTGAAGCTCAAGTTGAATATTTGCCCATTATCAAATAAATAAAACTCAAATACTTGTAGCCCAGTCAGTGCATATTCAAGTCTTGAGACTTGAGCCTGATGACGAGTCTCTTCACTAAGTCACCTTTCCCTCTCCCTATCAAGTGCTTGCAACCACGGAACCACCACTGGGTTACCTTTCTTGAGTTTTTTGTCGTGTGTATCAGAGGCATTTTATAGTCTGAATACAAACAAATTTGAATCTGAAGGTTTTACTTATCTTGCATAATTTTAAAATTTCCATTGCATAGTAGTGGCAAATGACAATTAGGTTAGCATTACATAAAAGAAATGCTATCAACACACTCTTTTACACTTTCTTCACGTCTTAATCTTGAACAATGTGTCAAAAGAGTGTATTGGAAGTCTTCTTAAATTATAGTAAGCTTATGGTTCTATGGTTTTTATATAGCTCTATAGTGACTATCTCCTTTAATGGGGATTCTATCTATTATTTTCTTGATGTTATCTTTCTGACAAACTTTTGATTGGATATCTTTTACTTTTGTGAATCATAGTAACTGTCGTCATAGCTTTCATTGTCAGCTGTTAAGTTATTATCATTCTCTGTCAACAGGGAAACTCTCCAAATTCATTGAAACACTACGCGGAAGACATCAAGGAACCTTTATCTCCAAAGCCCGTACCAGTACAGAAACAGCGCAAATATATGCCAGGCATCACTAATGGCCAAGTGAGGGAATCAGCAGCATTTATAGATCAGAGTAGAAAGGTAATTTATTATCCATTTATATTAAATTGGTATACGTATTTTTGTTGGGCTAAAGATGTGAGATTTACTGTCAACACAGATGATACCCATTGGGCAACTGTCAACGAAAAAACTAGCAATTGTAGGACAAGCTTCTGGGAAGATATGGAGATGGAAAAGAAGTCACCATCAGTGGCTGGTACAATTTAAATGGAAGTGGCAGAAGCCATGGAGACTTTCTGAATGGATTCGGCACAGTGATGAGATAATCATGAGAGCAAGGCCACGTTCGCAGGCTTTGCCGTATGTCATGTGAATCTAAATGTTATTGTGATCATCCATTTGCTTTGGCTCTTCATTTTTTTAACCTACAAGAATGATCCTAGACATAAGGCAATAAAGAACCAAAAACTAGGTGCAGGTAATAACCCTTGTCTCATGCAACCTTCCAAAATTATATTCTAACTTATCCTACTTTTGATATAATTATTTATCCACCCCTATATATAATTTATTTGTAGTTTAATTTTATGCCAATTATTATATATGACTTCGTTATAACTATCCAAAGACTTTCTGTTTCCTGTATTGGTGAATAAAGATGCATAGATCTGACACTGAGGCTACTTGTTTCTAGTTGCAGGGTAATATTAATGGTTGCTGACAATAACATTGCATATACTGCCCGAATGTTGAAAATATTTCCGTTGTTTGGTGCCATATGGAGCTTCTTGTGAGGTGTGTAAAAATGTTACGGAGGGCTACCCAAATAATGAAGAATAGGATATAGTTGCTTGCTTGGAAGCATTGGTGAGGGATCTTGCCAGACAAATTATCTTGGCATTGGTGAAGATCTTGCTGGACAAATTATCTTGGAATGTTGTCTGTTTATACCAACACTAGAAGGGGAAAAAAAAGGAAATATTCTTTTGTCGAGTCTTGGAAATGTGTAGTGAGGGTCTTCTATTTCTTACTTGTAAGTTGTAAGTTTCTATGGTCTTACTATATTGATTTTTGTTAATAGAAATACTATAGCGTTCCTCTGTCACAAAACAACAGAAGGAAATTCCTCTACATGAACTATATTGAAGGAGATTGTAATTTACCATACCAGAGTTTGTAGCATGAGAAGGATGATAACCGATATGCTCCCCCGCCCGCCGCCCCCCCACCCCCTGTTACGTAAAAATTGAACCATTTCGTATCCCTGGCAATATATTTATTTTGTACACGAATAGAAGAATTTGTATACAGCTTATTTGAACTTATGATATATGCACCTGTGTAAATATTTGAGAAAGTTTATGAAAATAATTTATGTCAATATTGGCTGTTTTCAGTTTATTTCAATAAAGTTTTTAAGATCTATAAAAACAATTTACAGCTTTATATAAAAATAGTTCAACTATATTTCTTCTTCAAGTATATAACAAGTAATTATTCAAGAAGGCCTTAATTAAGTTATTTAGTCAGACAACAGACACAAGCTGGATTACATATATTTAGCTTTACAAATTTTACTGTGGGCAAAGTCCAAGTTATATTGAATCTTTTGAGCCCTTGACGCAGAGCAGTCAAACCAAAACAGTGCAGCATCCTGACCATGGGACGTGCTATGAGTCAATTTTTATTTTGGCTATATACACAGCAGCTCGAGAGTTAAGAAATTCTCTTCTCAAGTTACTCTGTAGTGGAGGGACATTGGAATGGTCAATTTTGAGAAGGGAAACCTCTCTTTTTGGTGGCACTGTGCGCGCAAGCAAGATAATAAATACTCGAGTAATTCAAAGATGTAATATTTATATACTCTCTTGCACAATAGTTTTTCATACTACCAATTACCGACATTACACAAAATAAATAAACGCAGCAAGAAAAGTCTGGTTAAGTGATTGCACAAGAAAAACCGATAGATTAAAAAATACTTAATTGATGTTCATTTATACAACAGCTAAGAAACTTGGGTCTTCAGCTGCAGACGCATTTATTAGGTCTGCAAACAATCCTGCCCTTGTTTGGACCCTCCCAGAGATTTGCCTACAGGCGTAAAACAATCATACTACTTAATTCAAGAGAATGATTGGCAAAAGAAAGGACATATCACTAATTAAAATCATTATATTTAACATGTAATAGCCATCTAAACGTATACATTCCTATATTCCATTATTACTTACAAAATTCGCAGAAAGAGGTTGCGTTCGATTAATTTTTTATTTTTATTTTCATTTTAATTTATATTTTAATCATAATTACGAAAATGGCATACTATTTTCTCGTTATTTCTTATTTCCAAGATTTTGTCAAGGAAATGGTGAAAACAGAAGTATCAATTTTCGCCGTATTTTTGAGAATTCTTGAACATGAAAAATAAATTGATAACAAAGTAGTATTTTTCTAATTATTACTTAAAATATGTCAACTCAAAATGAACGCCAAAAATATACTAGAAATTACACAAGGTAATGTTGACCCAGACAGTAATCAACACATTGGAGTCCACATAGACATCCCAAGTTTGCTCAGACAATTCTGTATTGGTATGGTTTACAGCATTGAAGTCTTCAAAGGACACAAAGTTTGGCAATTCATTCCACTAGCACGACTTTCCCAAAGATCATAGTATAAGGCAGTCAGAACTCAGAAGTTCGCTCATTCCATCAGTTCCATCTTAACGATGCACAAAAAAACGAGCATCACCATGGCAGACGGGCAACCTTATACCCAAGAAGCACCCGTATTAACAACACCAGTATGCATAGTGTTCGTCTTTGCGATGGTTACTTACAAGGCCTCCACACTTCAAACAGATGAAGCTGCTTCCATCAGAGACAGCATCCAACACTACTTGCATCCTGCCACTTTCTGCCAGTATGGAAGTCCCATGAGAATCTGGGTCTGGGGTAATTGATGGTCTGGTAATGTTATTGGCAAGTGGTTCAATCACTACAGGTTGAGCTTCAGCAATAGCACACTCAGCAAACAAAGAAGCCAGCTGATCAACTGCAGCATTCTCTTGCAGTCTACTTCTATACACCTCACGAGCACGATCCAAGGACTGAAAAACGGCTTCATCACCACCTCTAGTCTGCATTGCTACAACCACCTGTTCCAATTATAAGTAAAAATATTAGCCACCAAAAAGATGTGAAGATTTAGAGATTCTTTAATTTATTTTCTATTTTCATTTTCAGTTGATATATGTTCACTATTTATTACAAAAATACAAGTGTTATCATTTTGTTTCATGTTCTCTAAATTTTATGAGGAAATTGGAAAAACAAGTTTGTTATTTTCACTATTTCCTTTATAAAGCTATGAAAATAGTAAAAATAAAAGAAAAAGAAATCAAAGTAATATTTTGTAATAATTAGTGAAAATAAATCAACTAAATGAAATCAGATAACAGACCAAACAGCTCTGTTTTTGGCTTTTTGCATAGGCTTTCTCATTTGGAAAGTATATAGCACTTTCTACAAGCAATATTTATGTTTCACATATCACAACAGGTAAATCCTCTATGGAATGCTTGAATGGTTGATTTCACATCACTTTTTATTATCTAGATTTTAGAGACATTGGAATTAAGGATAAAACTGTCACATGTCACCAAGCCGTTCATAATATTGGAGGATTGAACTGTGTTTGTTTGACAATGCATCAGTGAAAATATGACCTCTTCAAATGTATGACCAACAAAAAACTGCTCCCAAGGGCCATGATTTCATTAAACACTCTAAATATGTAACAGGAACTCCATTTGGTGATGCAAGCAACGACTTATTAAAACAGTATGAACTTATGTTTCTGCACAATGCGCCTCACACAAATCATGTAATGTCTATTTAGGTAACACTGTAGTGGTATTTTGGGGTACACTTGGGAGTTTGGAGAGGAAGGAGAAAGAATATAATAAAAATGAAGGGAGAAGGAAGGGAAATGCACAGGGACTAATTAACAAGTTTACCATTGTTTAGATGTTTAAAATCCTACAAAGTACTACAAATTGGGGAACTTTAAAATGTTCACAAAATTTACCAAGTGAGGGTTTGGGGAGTAGAATGATAATCTCACATTTACATCAAAGATACGTCGTTTGGTATGCATGGTAAATTCTTTTGACATTTAAGCACATATTAGTGCAAGCAAAGGTCCAGGAGGAGAGTGAGTAGCATATATTAGTGCAAAAAGAATTTTTTCTTTTTTTCATATTCATAAGCTCAGTCAGTATGATTTTTTATTATCTATTCCAAATCCAAAATAAGCCCATCCGAAGGTTCAGCTTATTTTTAAGAAATAATCACTTACTTTGGCCACCTTTTTGAGAGAGTTTCTGACAAATAAACGATTATTTCCTAAAACAAAGCTATACCAACCAGAAAGGTGTGCTACTAACTAATTAAGGGAAGTTGCAGCAATTGTTTCACCCTCTTACGGCCAAGGGTCTAACTAAACCCGACAACTGTCCAAGCACTTACTGCTTAGGCCATATTTCTAGTCAATGTTGGATCTCAAAAGGCTTCACTTAATGCCAATATGGTATCACCTCGCTTGTTCTGTCAGGCATATATGGAGGGAGATGTTGGAAAGTCCTACATCGCCTGACGCCCCACCTAATTACTCGAGTGCAGTTTAAATACCTATTGGATAACTTCTCTTAATGTCAATTGATTAAGATAAAACCTAACACACCTTAAAGCAGAGCTTTCAAGGGAGTTTGGCACACAGGACAAGTGATATCCCAGTATCAAATTTCAAAATCTCTCAAATGCTCGATGCAACAAATAAAATTCATTTTTAGAAAATTCAAGAATTTGCATGTGTATGGTAAAATTAGCACCAAACTAGCACTGCATTGCAAATTGCAAATGTGAATTCAAAGCGGGACTATCTAAGTGAAAAACAACATATAAAACATCCCTGAATTTTTCACCCCTAAAATAAAACCTAATTTTTCTCAATTCCATTCATTAAGCAGCTTATAAAACAGTAATTCAGTCCATAACAATCTTGATACGAATTTTCCTTCCAACCCTAGAGCGAGTATTCCAGACTCAGCCAGTTTGCTTAAAGAAGATGAACATTTACAGCACAGAACGCAAATTAACAAGCCTCGAATATTAAAAAAAAAAAAATCAAAGAGAAAAACTTGCAAATTAAGAATTAAAAAGAAGAGAAAGAATAAAAGAAATGATAAGAAGAAGAAGAAGAAGAAGAAGAAGAAGAAGAAGAAGAAGAAGAAGAAGAAGAAGAAGAAGAAGAAGAAGAAGAAAGATTACAGCTTGGAGGGCCTGGGAAGGTTTGCCTTGAGTGATGAGCTGGCGAGCCAATGTGAGTAAATCGCGAACGACGTCGCTTTGGCCGGAACTGGATGCCTGCAGCTGCGATGATGATGGCTCTGCCTCCATCATTTCCGAGTCCATGCTATGATCATTCATTCTTTCTTTTCTCTTGTCTTGTATTATTATTATTATTATTATTCTCTGTCTTTATCACTTTGATTCCTAATTTCAACAATTATTAGTGTGCTATATCAAATCAAAGGGTTGGGTTTTCAGACTTTTCGTTTTAATTGAATCTAAATGGAATTGATTGTATGTATGATAAAAATGAATTGTAATGAATAACTGCACTAATGAAAATGCAGGGTTATAAATATCGTGCTACTTCTAGCACTTTCTGCTCCTCTGTCTATTTCTCGCACCGAAAACAAGTATATTTATGATGTCACCTTTTATTGGGCTTTAAATTGGGCTGGGCTGGCCTTAGGTCTCTGGGTTAATCCCAAATTACAATTCACATGACTCACTGCTGTTATTCTCACTTTTCTTTTTTCTTTTCTCTTTACTTTTACAAAAATGTTGAATATTATTACCATTTTAACCTCACCTTTATTTTCTTTCTCTTCAATACAAAATGGAAACATCCTGATACTAGAGTTGACAAAATGAATCACTTGGCCTGACCCGTTAAATCAACCATAAAAAATAGACTGTGCTGGATCAGTCCAAAATTTTTACAGGCTGTTTTTTGTGGCCCAATGGACTGTCGCACATGGCCGAATTCACTCTTTTTACTTTTTTTTTCTTCTTAAATCTCTATTAATTTTAAAAAAAGAAATTAAAACAATAGCAGGCCAAAACTTGTGTGATTGAATTCACGCCTATAAATTGAGTCTAGCCCGACTAGTCTCAATTTCCTTTTGGCAAAACTTTTCTAAACCCGCCTGTCCCATTCTATTTTTTCAGCTATACATTGAACAAAAATGTATTTTCATTATGTATTCATCACAACAAAACGCATTTTTATTGTGTTAAGAGGTGTCTTCTTCATGAAAAAATAAATAAATTTAATGTGTATAGATGACACATTTTTTAATATGATAAAAATATATTTTTATTATGTATATTATACAAATAAAAATTTTTTTTAGTAGAACTATTTTTTAAAAAAAATAATAGAATAAAAAAAAAAATTGGGTCCATCCGTCAATCTATAAGAATTGTTAGAGCTATTTTTTTTTTTTTAATTTTTACTTATTTAAATATATTTTATTTATGTTTCAACTTAAAATCTTAAAACATTATTAGAGTCACTTCCTCGTTAAAATATTGTTAGTTTTAGTATTCAGTAGTTCATCACGATTTCTTATTATTATCCTTAGTCAGGATTTCTATGCCACGTGAAACTTTTGACATACTAAAACAATTTTAATTTTTTTTTCTTACTTTGTCTTAGTATTACCTCTTCAATTTCTTATTAAGCCACATTCTTCTTTAGCGAAAATATCTTTCACTACCCTTAATTATAATAACTTACATACATAAAAGAAATTTCCTATCTCAAAATTATGCCTCTGATCCCAGCAACACACATCTCTTAGCTTACTCAAAAATTTTCTCTAAATGTTTTTGTTAAGTCTCCAAGTCCTGGTTATGACGTTATTTAGGAATGCCTGTAAGTACTTAAAGTGGAACATGAGTCCAATAAAATTTTTATCCCGTATTCTGTAATCTCAAATATCACAATGATCGGCAACATTTGTAATTACGACACTAAACAAGATTGCAAAATGATGAGAGACATTTGAATAATTTGCTACTATGACAGATCTTCAGAATTGGGAATGAACCTATAGCAATTAAAAGAATATTTTGGTAAAAAAAAATATAAAAATTGGAAGAAAAGCCACATTTAGTAATTAGCCGGTATGTTTAGCAATTATCCTTCTTTTATTCTACATCGAACAAAAATCTTCATTTTCATTTGTTATTTTTTGTTTTAATGAAAATCACGTCTAATCTGTCTAGAGTACGTTGCCCAAGGTTTTTTTAGTGAACCAAAAGTTTCTCTTTCTTTGTCGTTAAACAGATTTAGCATTTTTTGTTCATTTTTTTTTTTTATCTAAAACAAATTGAAATTTGGTTTTCTATTTAAATACTTAAAAAAATACGATGAATTAGAGATATGAAACAATTTTAAGAGTTTAAAAAAGAGTAAAAATTGTAAGAAAATTGATAAATTTTTAAAGATTTAGTAAAATATGACATTAGAATTTAAAGGGAAATTTTATTTGGATTTTTATTAATTTTGATATTTTAATCAACAAGTTTTAAGTAAAAATAAATTAAAACAATCTAATCAAATCAATTTATTAAAAAAGTAATAGAAAATAAACATATGAAAGAAAAGTAATGGAGGACATAGCTATAATAGCTCCACTTCTATCCAAACTCAATTAATGACATAAGGTGAACAGCAAATAGAAAAAGCAAATCCTTAAACTTTTCCCAACCAATAAAAATAAGCATAACAAAAAAGTGTGTTATGTTATGGTCCTTTTGGGGCGGTTCGTTTAATATTTTTCTGTTTATTTTAAAAATTCTTGCTGCTCACCTAACTCTACCACTGGCATTGTGCTGCAGCAAAATCACTTGCACCCCAAAAACAAACCTGCAGCATTCCCATGAACCCACTTAGCCGACTTCTCCATATTGCAACAAATGCCCATTTTATAATACCTACATTTATCAATTGGTTAGAGATAACCCTTCAAACCTTTTTTTTCTCTTCAAATGCAACCTTATCTTTTAAAAAATGTCTCTCTCAAAAGTCCAGCAAATGAATCAAGTTTATTCATTTCATGGCAATGTCAAGTCGTACACAAACACAATCCACTCTCATCATTGTCACATTAATTTCCTATATATAATTCATTTTCCAAGAAAAAAACAAGGAAAAGGCTTCCCACTTGGGTTATTTGCATGTACCTGATGACAATTAAAACCTTAGAAAACCAAGAACAGTGCCTAGTGACAAGGCTGTTTAGATGAATATCACGCAGTTAATTATAAAATTATGCATTGTTGGTCTCTTTTTGAGCTGGAACGCATGGCCATGCATGGCTGAACTGCATTCATTACCCATCAATTCCAAATTATGGGAGCAGTTGAGTTAATTTCCCTTCTCTTCCTTTTCTTTTGTCAAATGAACAGAAAACTGTCTGACTGTCTGATTAATCAGTGCTACATAAGATTGCAAAAGTTATGTTGTATATCAATAAATTAACATTTTCTTAGAAATCATGACGAAATATTAATTTCACTAATTTGTCTTTACTTCACTTGCCATGTGACTTACTTTTTATGCACGAGGGACCGGGTCATTAATATATGATCATCAATCCTATGGAAAGAAGAAAAAATAAGAAAGATAGTGTGGTAGCTATTAGCTAAGAAAACAAATGTGGCTTTGGCACCGTCAGAAATTGCTTATCCCTGCGTTAACAAAAATTTTAGGACCATACACTTTGGAAAAAAAGCCCCTTTTTCTTGGCATTTTAGATTCTTTGCCTTTACGGTTGTTGGAGCACCTTTTCTTGACAACCTTGTAATGTTAACCTTAGCAAAATTGCTGAATAGTAATAGTAATTTGTTTTAAGTTTGATAGTTTTGGTTTTGATCGTTAAGTACAACTAGTGCAACAATATTACCAGAGAACATTTTATTATTCATACTAATAAATCCCCAATATCAAATCAATGAAGTAAAATATCAATTCAGTTCTTAAAGTTCATATCTAATTATTTGATCCCTGATATAAGCTCTTGACTTCATTAACTGTTAATAAATTTAGTTATTAAACTTGTCACTACTATCTAATTTCATCTCTAATGATATAAAATTAATCGATTTAATTACTAAATTTAAAAGTCAGAAATCATTTTTATAAGTGAACTTGGGTTATTCCTTAATCAAAATCAAAGACTAATCTTTATTAAAGTTTATTTAAAGAGTTAAACTCTTTTAATAAATATTTTTTTACACACTCAAATTTAAAGATCAAGCGTTGTGCATGTGTTTAAGATATATGATCATTCGATAATTATATCATATTATTCAACATAAAATTATAATCCAATTTGATCCTAGTATTAGATATTAGGTCGGTTTGTTTAAATTTAAAAAATATTTATAAAAAAATATACTTTTTAAAAATAATTTTTTAAGAAATAGATAGACTTTGTTTATTAAAAAAAATAAAAAATTACTTTTTTTTTTAAAT
>JAMLFT010003865.1:0-20979 GCA_026544285.1 Pachyrhizus erosus | reverse complement strand
GATTGAGTGGTGAGTAGGAAGAGGTTGTAAGTATTTCATATACAGTGTACAATTCTTCTACTATCAATAAATCTACAACAGCTGGAAGAGATTGTTCCCTAACAGAATTGTTGTATGTCAAGTAGGTTGCCAGTCCAAAACATACACCCAATTGCTGCTTCCTGAGAATGTGCAACACTAGAGCAATTCTCCAAGCATTGGCTTCAGCATATTTCTCGCTAAATAGGAGACCCTTCTGGAAAATCTGGAACTTTAACCATTTGCAGTTTCAAAAATCCATCTTGCTTTTATCTATACTTGTGTCTTGATCTTTGACCTTTTCACACTTCAAACGTGGTCTTCTAACGCATCCACTAGTCCAGTTCTGTCTATTCCACTCCTCTTTGTCCACTGGCTCAAACCCTTTCAAACAGCTGCATATTGGTGAGCTCTTTTCATTGTAGCAAGTGAATGGTCCACATACACCAAAAATATCACTATCGGATTCTCGATTAGTCCATATAAGTTTCATTTCTTTCTTCTCACTTGACACTGTAAAATATATTTGCATTTCCTTCCCCATCATCCACACCTTTGATATTATCAAGATAAGTTGTCACGAATGATATTCCTACGATGACCACACCATCCATCCCATGGACCACTACGCCAGTATGGTTGAGTTTCATTCCAAATGATTACTTCAAGTATGTTTCTGCGTTGAACAACACTGTAAGAAAAGCTATTAACCGAGGGATCAGAAGGGCTTTTCCATGATGTAGGTTCTACTTTTGTAGTTGTTCTTATATTGCTTGAAAGTTTCATGTTGGGCAATAATGTATCTGAAGGTTGCTGAAAACTATCACATAAGATGTTTCCTCTTGTGGTTTCTGTACGACTAGCTTACTAGACTCTGAAAGTTGGGCACTTGTATTAGATGACTTGGGCACATTTGATGACCAAGTGACTTGTTTGTGTCCATTCAGCACTACAAGATTGCCATATTCAGATATGTAAACAATTCCAGAAGAATCATTCAGTGGTTGGTTTCTGTTAGCAACCCAAATGATAACGGAATAAGACTTCCACCAAATTCCAATGTAGCAGTTTGTGGAGTTTGGAGGGATGAAGAATCCCAATGTGGTGTTACTATCTTTGGCAATACCAACGTCCAAAACATTATCAACAAAACAAAGAACAAGTTTTCAAGGCTGTTGAAACCCTATTTTGAATGCAAAGGGGATGAGCACAGGGAGATTTACACCGATGGGTCATGAGCACACTATACACTTGACACCACTTTCAGCGTAAAACCTTAATGCATTGGGTTTGTGAATTTTTCTCTTATGTTACTTAACTTGCCCATTACTATCCAATGTGAAATTTTACCTTTGCACTTGTTCTTCGACAATCTCCTCCCTAAATGAGATGGTGCCTCTAGATTAAGCTCTAATACCTTGCATGACACTCCACCATTTCACAAGACACGCTACCTAGCCTCCTTGTATGGAGGCACTGCGACTTTTGATCCCCATGTCCATGCTTGATCTATCACCAATCCATTAATTGTTGAGAAATTGAGTTGGACATAACTTTAAGGAGATTTACACCAATGAACAACAAACACACTATATAAATGAACTTGGCATCATCTTCAATCCAAAACTTTAAGACATTAGGTTTGTAGGTATTTTTCACTTAAATATTACTCAACTTGTCCATTATTACCCAATGTGAAATTTTGTCTTCACATTTATACTCCAACAAAACCCATTATAAAGATAAACCAAATGATCACAGTTTGTGGCTGTAAATAGACACTTCAAACCTAATCTCTTCCCTTATCAAAATAATTATTTAATTCAGTTCCCTTAAATGGGTACAAAAATGAGTATAGAATAAACAAGCTTCACTGTCACCTTTCATTTTCTTTTTCCTTTCATTTGGTCAACTTAGTGAGGAATCATTTCTGTAGCTTCCTCGCATAATTACTAAATTAATACTAATTGTCTTATTCATTTAAAAATTATACCTTTAGACTGGTTGTCAAGAGAGTGGGTATCTATTGTTTTATTGTTATAGTTGGACATATCTTTAAGTGTGGATGAAAAAATAAATTTTGAATATAATACATATAAAATGTATCAGAATTCCATGTGTTTGACATTCTTAAATTTTAAAACATGATCTAGAGATTATAGTAAGCTAATTTAGGAATGTATTGACTATTATTAGATTTTGTGCAGTTTATTAATATTCAAGAAAAGCACATCAATCATATATTTTAGAATTAATTTTTTGGTTTTAAATTAAAATAAAATATTTAAAACCAAAATAATAATGATGATAATAGTTAGATTTATAATAAACTATCTAAAAATATAAGGTACACAAATAAAAAACGTCTTAACACTATATTGCTGAACACACACATTATAAAATGAAAAATAGAGTCTATTTTAGAAGAATAATTCTAAATATTTTGTATAACAATAGTAGTACCATACACACAAGTTTATAATCATTGGTACAATTATAATGAGCAAAGGTATGCTTTATTCACCTTTTAGACCTCTTATTGTACTATCTACCAACAATATCTGTAATACTAACAATATTGATTGAGCAAAATCTGACTTTCTTTAGATGACACTATTCAACATATTTTGCCTCAGGATGAATGCAGGTTGACTTGGAGGTGGAAGGAATGAAACATCACTGTTAAGCATAGAAATTACAATAGCCATAGTGGACCT
This sequence comes from Pachyrhizus erosus, assembly GCA_026544285.1. NCBI lineage: Eukaryota > Viridiplantae > Streptophyta > Magnoliopsida > Fabales > Fabaceae > Pachyrhizus > Pachyrhizus erosus. The sequence goes on along the minus strand of JAMLFT010003865.1, from coordinate 18,244 downwards.
GTCTATAGCAAGTTCTTCTACACATAGAAGTCCTATGTGTATGCACCTTAAAATATATTTATGATGACTAGGATCATATATTCCTGGATCAATTAAAGATAATATATTACCTTCCCTCCATTGTATCCATACCTAAATTGGAAAGAAAAGTAAACAAAAGAAAAAAAATCAATGTTAGGAAGTTGTATTAGAAAAAGGCAAAAGATCCTCATATGAGTCAGAAATGAATAGGTGAGACTTAAAAATCCCACTATATGCTTTTAGATTAAACCTATATTTAAGTGACGCGTTTCATACATGACATATATGTTGATTTTTGGACAATGATATAAAATATTTTAAATATAAAAATTTGAATTAAGAATTCCAAACTAAAATAATAAAAATTTTGTGCTAGATATCAATCATGTATTATATAATATAATAATTTTTAATTTATTAATTACTATTATGAAATATAAATAAGTGGTTAAAGATTCAATCAATTTTTATATTTACAATAAAACATGGAAAAAATAAAAATAAAAATTGTAATTGTAATTATCATTTTATATGTGCAATATATTATATTGTTAACTTTTATTTCCTAATCTTTTTATGAATTTTATTTTTTAAAAAAATTAATTCATCACTTAAAGAAATTAAATGTCCAAGAAATTTTTTATTTTGTAATGTTTTGCCTATTTCTTTTTTCTCGTGTTAATATAAGTACTTGCTATTTTAGAATGAATAACATTACTTCCTATTTGAGCTATTATCATTAAGTTTTTAATTAGTACAAATAATAATATTAATAATTATAAATAAGTAAAATTTATTTTTGAAATACTATGATTATATAAATCTTTAATATATTATTTCTTTATAGCAATCAGTGTGCTTGTGGTTTTAGGTTCATAAATATATATGTCCCCTTTCAAATTATTGTTTAGTTGTCAATAATTGATAGAGAAAAGTTGACAACGATGATAACAAAAATAATAATAAAATAATAATAAATTTATAATATGATATGTATAAAATTAAGATCTTTATTTGGATTTGAGATTCCTTAGAAGAAAAAAAAATAAAACATGAAAAATAAAATAAATCAACTGAATAAATTGTTAATAAATATTCAAGAATAATATTATTATAATTAAATTAACGACTATAAAGACTTAAGAAGAAATAAAAGAATATGTTATGATAATACTATTAAATGGAATTAATAAAATGGTTCTTATTAATTTGAATGTCATATAAAAAAATGTTTATTGTGAGAATCTACAAAATATTTCATTTTCTTGATTATATCTTTCTATTTATTATAATTGTTAGGCAACTATTAGGCCTACTTATCAATATTTGGTAATCAATTAGTAGATCAGTCAATTAGTTTCTTTTAATAGAGGACTCTGCCTAATAACTTCCTTTATTTTATAATAGCTTTATGATTTTTATGGTTTTTTTTGTATTACGGACTAATATTAACTTGTTAACAATTAGAATATTGATTTGCAGTATAAAATATATTAAGAATTGAAATTGTTATTAAATATTGCATATATGTAATATATTATATTATAATGTTAAATTTGATTTTCAATAATATTTTATGATTTTTCTTTTTTTCGTTAAAAGTCAATTTATCTCTTAGTGGATGCATTGAATAGGTCAATTTATTATTTAAATTCCATCATTGTAATTAATTATGATAAGAAATGTAAAAATAAATACTTACATCATTTAATTAAAATAAATTAATATACAAATTATAAGGACAAATACTTACAACATAAATCAATTATTTTTTCCTTCAATTTCACTCTAAATTAACATCTTTGTCCATTGATTATAATTCCTGACATTCACAATAATTTTATTTAATGTAAATTTTGGTTTCATGAACCAAAATTTATTTACAAAAATAACTTCTTCTCACATTTATTTTGGTCCATCAAACTGCAATAAAATTACTACCCTAAATAAAATTCATTATGGGTTCTATTGATGATAATCTTAAAAAAAAGATTACAAACAATCTTAAAAATGTAGTAAATGAAAAATGACTTCTTTAAAATGAATTATAATTTATTGATCTTTTAATTACTTAATATATGTTTTTCTTAGAATATGACAACAAAATAAAATTTTACATTAATATATTATAAGTGACTATATTTGACAAGTAATTTTATATTCTATAAACAAAAACTATACAAGAATAATTATTAGTATTTATTGAATGTCCTGCTCAAGGCACGTATTTTTATGACTAGAGTTATTCACTTGAGATTTTATTTGATGTATAAATTTTATTTATTTTGTGATGTTTTAATTGATTATGCTTTATGTATATGAATGTAAAGTAATACCTATGAGGGTGTTACAGAGCACAACATCATTCAATTTCTTCTATCATAAAAAAGCATTAAGCATAGAAAATCAAGTTGAATTGAAACATTATGTGTATTACCTAGACCTAACACACCAACTATGTCATGATGTTAACCAAGTACAACAACAATGAATGTCAAATAATTACTCGACCATGATAAAATAAGAAAGAAGGGGCACATATCCATGATTCTTGCATCATTATTGGTGACATTTATATTAGGTAATTAGGCTTATGTATTTAGTAATTCCTTATTTATTCAACTATAGGGCATTACGTAATCCTAATCTTCTCAAACCTTAATTATAGTCATACTACTCATCTTCGCATCACTAATTTGAGCATCAGTGTATCATTACATATACTTATCAATGTTATGCTAAGAGGAGCAACCACTTGAGAAAATTATGTCAATTTTGGTAGGAATATTTAGTGCTCACTATGAGGCAAACAAAAAATTATCCCTTTGGCCAAAATATTAATATAGGATGGTAGACACGAGAATCAGCACTGGAGCAATGAACAACACAAGAAGGTGGCCACCACTATGAGCTACCATGGAGGGGAATGTCGTTCAAGGAGATTCCCTAAAAGCGATCTATCACAGGTGATGCCACCCCTATGATAGGAGCTAGAGGATCACTTGCTAATCCAATCCTGACAAAAGAAGGTATAGGCCTTGAAAAAGTGTAACACCCAAGCGATAGATGACCTAAGAGAGAATGCAAAACTTCACAAACAATATCAGAGATTGTAGGAGGAATAAGGAGGAAGGTTGAATAGCCAAGTGACCAACGTTTATGGGCATCAGGAAAGGTTTGTTCAAGTCAACACCACTTGGCAAGATGAAACCTGTAACACAACAATGTTCGAGTTGAAGCCACCCTTTGTAACCTCCACAACTTGGAGATACCCTTTAATTTTGTTGACATAACAATGATGATTTTGCTACCTATTGAATGAAAACCATTGAATATTGATTGGTATGATGAATTGATTGACCTAGATGAACATATAAATGCTTTCATCACCCAAGTCAACTTGCACATGAACGACAATATTATTATGTGTCGAATATTTCCTACTCCACTTAAAGGAGTAGTCTTGAATTGGTACACATGTCTACCTTCAAACTCGAAGCCCAGAATGCAACCATTCAACTCCAACACTTAATGTTGATTGCACTTGCTAACATGACCAAGGAAGAGGATGAGTCCCTTTGTGATTTCATGGAGAGGTTCGCAATGGTATCAATTCGAATCCAAGATTTAAATTTATAGGTAGCACTATGTTCCATGTTGATAGCCTTGAAAAATGGCCTTTTTCCTAACTAATTATGATGGAAATTGCAGTTGATAAGGATGAACTTTGAGCTTTTTTGATCGGATTCATCCAAATTGAGGAGATGGTGAAGTTTAGAGAACAAGTTAGGGATGATTCCTATATAAAAAAAAACTGATATAAACAAGAGAGGGATTAGCCGGGGCTGACCTGTTAACATTAAATCGAGTAAGGTTGAAAAGCTTTTAGGCAGGCGACCTAGTCTTGAGAAAATGCTTCAAAGCTAGAAAGGAACCCAGAGAAGGAACACTTGTAGCCAATTGGGAGGGGCCATTTTGAGTCATAAAGTCATTGGACAATTGGGATTACCAGCTGAAGCAATTGACCAACGAAGCTATCTTGTGGAATTCCACTCACTTGAAATTTTATTATAGTTAAGCATATTTGTAAAAGTTGATGTACTTTTTTCTTTCTTTGATCTTTTATCCCATCTTAGAAAAAATAAGGGTAACAGGCCAAAGATGTTTTAATGAGGTAGACCTGAGTAATTTCCTGCTAAAAGGTAAAAAATTCCTTTATTTATCACTTAGTGTTATTATATTTTATGAGTAACGTCTTTCACTTGGTTGCAAGTCCAAGTACAACCAAAACGCTTATCGAATTGACCAATTGATTGGTTTTCTATCCAAGAATGACAAGTTGAGGAAGTCTAAAATGCTGAATAAACCAAATGACACTTAGTTTACAATGCAACTCCAATTTGATTTGAAAAAGACAAATTGAGAAGCAACACTAATCAATCTTAGTTGACTAATCAACATTAAGATTTATCATTCTAAACTTGATCCGAAAACAAAAAGTAACCTTGCTTGACATTTTGAGGAAACTTATCACTCAATTTGATTGCTTATCAAAATCGTATCATGTCGAGTAGACTAATTCATGGATACTTGAGTATCAATACTAGTACATTATGTTTATCGATTAAAATTATGGACATTTAACCTAATGAAAGAAAATATAAATAAAAAAAGATGGTTGTGTGAGACAATAAATATGTCATTCGTTAAAAGTTTAAGTTAGCTTAGGCAACTAGTTGGTCCTCAGTTGCTTTCTCATTAAGGATGGTAGATCCATTAACTAGTTCCCCAACTTTGTTGACATCTTTCTCAACATCAATGATGGAGAGATCAACATCCTAGAAGAAGTAACCTTTTTAATTGGCAAATGACCTTCTTGAAGTTTGTCTCATGGTTTCTCACAACTTCTTTTATTGCCTCATTGATGGTAACTTGCATCCTTTTTTAGCTTTGGGAGCCTTTGTCTTAATTTTCTCTGACTCTTTATTTGATTTATCAATCTTTGTTTGCAAAGTTAGAGAAAAACCCTTAGCTTAGGGGGTCCAAGGTTCAAGTGCCTCCTCCTCCTTCTTAGTTGCGTTTAGGTTGGCCTCAATGAAAGTGAGACTTGACAAGAGCCACTTTGGTTATATGACCATCTCCTTGCATCTTCAATAACTCCTAATGCCTATTCTTAAACTCTTTGGCCTAAAATTGGGTAATCACCCAAGATTGAGCCTAAAAGTAGGAGAGGGCATCCATGCAAACATTGGGGCTAACTTCCCACAACATTTTCTTATCTCTGACTACCTTAATAACTTATAGTTTAAGAGCCTTTGAGGGTTAGTCTCAACCCTACAATGAAGATTGATCGTCCATGATGGACAAAAAAGTCAAATTCCTCTTGATTTCCATAAATGACAACCTTTCGATAATAGGAACCATGACTTTGGCCTTTTTGGCACCCTTGATAAAAGTAATCCAATCTTTTCTTTTTAATCCAACCTTGACAATGTTAACAATAAGCGATTATACAAGAGCAATGTTGGCCATGTTCTTGATAATTATAACCTTGGTTTTTTTTCATATTTTTATAAACATATTAACCAATGACTACTACAAAAACAAAAACACATTTAAGTGAGATGACAAATATTTAGTCAATAACAACTAACAAAAGTACAATACTTACAATCTTAATCCTTAAAAGGAATGTTGGAGTAAGTAATCCCCAAGATCATTCAACAATGCAATACTCGGGGAAGCTTGTGAAGAATAATCATGTCATCTTGGTTGGTTAGGCATATACGAATGACTTGTCACTTAAAGATCTTTTTTGGTTTAGTAAAAAGGGAATATAGGCTTCCTATTTTTACCAAAGAATTTGGCCATGGTCTCTAGACTTGGAACCACTTTGAAAAAATCAACCTTAAAATTATTTCAAGAGGTGTGATAAAACATTATTTTTACATTCATTAATGTTTCATTTTACATGGATTTAACATGGTTTTGAGATTTTTTTTTTGCTTTTCATTGATTTTTGTGGTATTGGACTCAAGTGTCTAACTTTGTTACTTTTGTGTAGGTCATTGAAGGGATTGAAAATTAGAAGTTACCATATATCAAGATTCATATTTTGGGCTTAACTTTGTAATTAACATTTGTTTTAGCATTTGTATGTTTGTTCACACATGTGTATTAGATATTAGTTATTAGTTAGTAGTTAGTAATGTAGACTTTTAAATAAACTTGAATTTGTAGCTACTCAAAAAAAAGATTTGATGCAAATAGAATTTAGTTTACTTTCTTCTACCTCTCTCTCTAAAATTTCTTTTCTCTTTCTTCTCTAACTCTCTATTTTTGTTTTAAGTTAGAAGCTTGCTATGATGATATTCATGGAAAGCTAATTATATTTTAATCCAAGGATTCCTATGCCTTAGTAAGTTTAAGTTATACTATGCTTAATATTCAAATTTATGAATTATGCTTTCCTTTGTCTAATTAATTTCCTAAATAAATGCATGATTATATTTTGATTTAGGAAATTGAATTGGAATTAGGGTTACACGGTAATCGATTAATTATTTGTGCTAATTTGAAATGATGTTTGAATTCATCAAAAACCTGATTGTGTTTCTAATTTTGATGAACAAATGTGAAATGATAATCTCATGATTTTGAATTAATTACATGATTCATAATTTCATTTTATCCTTTATAGAATCATGATAATTTATCAAAGCAACGAATCCTTAGGTTTGTTAAACCTATTTTCAACTTTAATATATTTTTTTTCTTAAACCTAATTCCAAACCTCTAAATTTCAAATAGAATCTAAAATCAATGATTTGTGTTCTTAAAAATATGACTTAAGTTGAACCTATATTGCAAATATTTCTGGATAAATTAGTGATTTTGATAACACTTCAATGGGTGGTATTAAGGTGGTCTAAGTGTTGAGGAGTGAAACACCTTATATTCTAATGAGAGAGACTCACCCCTATTTTTTATTCTATTTGGGTGAGTAATGGTGAAGAAATTTTGGAGTAGATAATTTTTTGAGGAATTGCTTACACACAATATAAAAGGCACACAAGGTGGCCCAATCATTTGGATGGAGCTGGGTTGGTGCCATATTTAACTCTCTTAGGACTTTAATTTTGAATTGATCAAAAGGGATTGTAAAACCTAGGTACTAAAAAACATCTCGTAGAAATGAGAAACATAGGCAACCACTTCCTTATGAACCCACTAGTACTTGAAGAGGGTTAGAGGAGGGAATGTTTCTTTTTGCATTCTAACCGTATGATTCAGAGTTAACACCATCTTAATCGACTTGATATTAGCACGAGATGTAACACCCCTAAAAATTAGAACTCAAATATATATATAATTCTTTATAATTATTTACTAGTGATGTTTTTTCTTTAATTCATTTCTTGTGATGTTTTGTCTATTAATTAAATGTTTTCTTCCAAATGAAGATTTTAATTGACCAATTAAGATTAATTTAATTACACAAGTGATACATTAAGTATCAAGTTTTATATAAAAAAAAATATTTGTTCAAATTTTAATTTCTAAAACTAGTTGACAAATTAATTATACTACATAACAATTACATTGTGTAAACTATGTTTTGTGCCTTAAAACCCTCTTCCTTAGAAGTTTACCCATATTACCTTGTGGGTAATAAAACTCCACTAGGTAATCACATCACAAAACCCCTTTGACCAATCACACAAACCCATGGCCATTTACCACTCACCACCCAACACCTTACTCATTCACTTCTCTTTATTTAATTCCAACACCACTTAACATAGAAAGCCATTTTCTTCGCTTTTTGTTCCCTTTATGCGTCTGGTGACACCATGGAGAGGAATATAGAAAAGGAGAAGAAGGAGAGCTTCGCTCCATTATTGCATGCAAGGAATCCAACCACCATTATCATCCTTTTGTTTTATCTTCATCTTCACCTTCTTCTATTTTGAAGATCCAAGCTTTTGTAAGGAGGAGTTCTTCCTTGTGGAATCAAGCCATGACTATCTTGGGAGGATTCAACCATGGAAATCTCATGTTGCCTCAATTGCATATGCCTTTACCTTGTTCTTTTGGTGCATGTTGCTTTTAATGATTGAAAATTCCAATTTTGAAATTTTTGTTGAGCTTGTGGTTGTGTTGTGGTTGATTTGTGCATGCATGTTCTTCTCTTCCTTTTTTTGGATTTTTAATTCATTGATGATGATCGAATTATAAAGGAGACTCTATCCAATTTTTTTTAAGAATTTTAAACCAAGATTTTCCTTTTAAAATCGAGACCATTGTCAATGAGGCAATGGTTGAACCTTGCATTTTGATATGCATTTGTGCCACTATTTCATGTTTTTCTCAAAATATAATTGTTGGATTTGTTTGAAACCAACTTCAAACGAAACTACACAAAGTACTATAACTTTGCTTTCGGGGTTGTTAAGAGATAAGCTACGAATGAGCTCTATTTGGGGCATGCAAAATAACCTTTTTGTTTTTCATTTTGGTAGTACAATGCTTAGTTTTTTTTCTCAAAATTGTATTTTTGTGTTAATCTCTAAAAAAATGTGTTTATGAATCTTGAAGGTAGACATGATAACCTTTCAAACCATATATCTTTAACTAATTTTGGATTCCATTTGATATATTTAAAAGTGATTTCAAAATAGAGACAATGCTTTGTCTAAATTATTCTTGAGTTTGGAAAAAGGATCTTTAAAAAAATTTACTAAGAATAGTAGAAAAGAATTAGCGAAGAAATTTTACCTTTATGGAAAGATAAATATGTTAGCTACAATATAGAAAAAGAACCACTCTATGTAGTCTTGGGAAGGTCTAGAAAAGAGTAAATATTTGAATTAATGTTGTTTAGGAAACCATATTGACCTACTATCCTTGTGCATTTTGTAGGAATTTCGGTACATATTTGCTAAGCAATTGGGCTACCATTCTAGAAAATAGACTTAAAGATCTTTGACAACTTATAAAAATTTTGTGTTTTATAAAGTGTTTACTATTTTTAGTTTAACCAACTTTCTACTCTGTTTTTAGAAAATGAACTAAAAGCCATGATATCCATTTAAAAAGTTTAAAACTTTCATTTTTTCTAACCTAAATTAATGTGGTTTTTCTTTATTCTATGCAATGTGTGTTTTTTTTTACTATTTATATTTAATTAAAATATCTAAGGAATGTGAATCTCGGGCAACTATTATTTGATAGTGTGATGTCTTAATTTGGAATTAACTATATTGGAATATCGGATGAGTGTGAATCTCATGCACTAGAGTTAATTGTATGAACGATTCTTGTGTGATATAATTGACTGTAAAATTGTAGTGTGTAACTATTATTGTTTGGTCTAATGACATGGACTTCGGTGAAAGGACCTGTTATGACTATAACTCATTTCTAGTGTTAATAGTTTTTTGACAATGAATGTGACATAATGGAACTCTTCATTTTGTTGTTGAACATAAAATGGACTTAGGATCTTTGTGCAGAGGAACAAATGATAAGCATAATACTTGAGAAAGTGAGATGTACATAAGATTTGAGAGGGGGAGGTATACATAAAATTTAAGGAAAAAGTTTTATGTCGTGGACGATTGTTTGATTTAAGTTGTCACATTTTGGTGACGTAATTTGTTGTGATCTGGATACACACACACCCCTATAGAAATATGAGTGCATGATGATATATCGAGAGTATAAGGTAAAGAAAGTCACATGGGACGTTCTGGTTTTGAGAACTTTAAAGCTCATGAAATAAAGGTCAAATGATAATATTCACCTAGGGTGGTGAGGCAGGCAAATGTCCTTAGAACAATGTTATTTTGGAGTGAGAGGCAAGGCCTCAAGCTCTTGTGTCAGATAGTCATTGTCTAGTACCAATGGAAGCAGAACCTCATAGTGGCAAAAGAAGGAAAATCCTAATGAGTTGTTAACGAGTAAATCCTTAGAGATTGAGTGACCTTGTTGAGTGGTACCCAAGGTATGCTCACTGACTTGACTTGCTCTTTCTTATGGGTTTGGTGTTGAGTTTGTGGTAGCATTTTCCACAAAACCTACTTTGCAACCCTAACAAATGCAAAGCATAACCATGTTGGTGAGAGTCTACCATTGTACCATGGCGAAGGGTGTGCTCTTGATAATCATCCCAACTTATTTGTTGTAAGACCATTGAGTTCTAGGAATCTTAGTGGTAGTTGGCTAGTGAAAAATGATTCAAAGAGTTAGAAATGAGAATGATTATGGTTTTGAGAGATACTCGTAATACAACCACTTGCAGTGGTTAATAGATTATGTGTAACTTGTTAAGTCATTTTGTACGCTTGGCTTAATAAAGCAGGAAGATTAATTCCTTATATTTATTTATTTTAGGATCAAATGGTAGCATCAAAGTCATGGGCTAGTCTATAGGTTGTTTGTATCGATGGGAGGTGGAGCATGATATGGTCAGGGGCGAGGACAATTTGTCGATTACCCTCGCTTTACTTTGGCGTTCCTTGACGAGCAAAATGAGTTGTATAGGCATTTAAGTACTTTGTGTGGTGGATCTTGAGGACCCTCAAGATGGTTCTTCACAAGGATCGTGCTGTTAGGAACCTTTTGACCTTTCAACCTTCTAACCTTTTGACATATACTTTTGGTACAACTACTTATATAGAGTTGTCTTGGAGATGATTTCTTTTAGACTTAATTTTTTCCTTTTTGTGTGTTTAATATGAGTAGGCCCAAGTTTTAGACTTTTGTATGTATTTTAGTCATTACACTTTCTTACCACCTTTACTTTATTTGCACTTGTGGTTGTATATGTTGCTATCGTCCACGGGAACATATATATTTTTTTACACTCATCCAAAACATTTACCCTTACATGTATATATATATTTGGTGGCCTTAGAGCCTTACTTCAACTATTTCATTTTACTTACTTTAAAAGTATATATTTTATTAGTAAGACAATACTCACACTTTCTTCTTTAAAAACTTAAATGATGTATTTGATTGACCAAATGATACTAAAAGTATCATATCTATCAATAAAAAGTTTTAAATTTTTAGCAAAGTTCCATCACAGGTTTTCTTTAACTTATCAATTTTGGAGCAATTAAATGGAATTAACATGTTTTAGAAAACAAATAAAGGATTTTTTAATGCATAATTGTAAACACAAGATTTAGTATGTCACACGAGACTAGGAGATTAGCATGGGATTAAGGGAGCCTGGCTTGTCGCTTTTGAGGATTTGTCCTCAACAACTATTGCTTGTGACATAAAGGCAATAGTTAGGGTTCCCATCGCCTTTGTCACGTCAACATGGATGATAATGTTGATGTCACTTGCAACGACATTTGAACCACTGCCATTGATAAAGTCACCATTACAAGAGGGGATGAATTAGGAGGGATAATTCACAAAATCCTCACCAATGGGAGTTATTTTCTATGAAAGCATTCTACCATTGTCAGAACATTTTGAACCAAAACTAAGAGATGTTGTTGGGGAAAAGAAGAATTAGAGGGAAAATGACTACTTACCTAACAAAAAGGAAGGACAGAGGGAGCAAATATAAGAACATATCGAAAAATTTAAAGTAGGATGCTAGAGTAAGGAAAAACAAAAGCAAGAAGATTTAGTGGAAGCAACTTTCCATTTTTTATAGGTAGATTAGCACTAGGTAGCCCAATCTTAATGCCTTGATAATCATTGTATCATCTAGCATGTCCTCCGATCAATAGTTAGGGGAATACAACCCTTGAGCATCCTTAAACCATTGTTAGAAAAATCAACAGTGACTATCATTGCATCTCTTGAAATAAGGTGTCACGTTTAATGGTTCTACTACAATACAACATCCAAAATCTCACCCAATTTACGCATAGCCAGTAGACCAAAAGAATACTCAACCGTGCATTGATGAGAGCTCCTTCAGCTTGCCATAGAGCTTGGGGGGCATGTATGCTACTTAAATCCAGTAGATTGATAAGGACATTTGGTCATGCATTATGTAAGCTCTTACAACTCGCTTCAGATCTTGGGGGCATGTGTATTATTCAGACTTGGTATATCAAGAAGGATACCTTGTCATGCATTATGTAAGCTCTTGCAATCCACGTCAAAGCTTAAAAGGCATGCGTATTACTCATACTTGACACACCAACTATGTGATGATGTTGACTAAGTACAACAACAACAAACTTCAAATAATTACTCAACCATGATAAAATAGGAAAGAAGGAACGTATTTTCATGATCCCCATATCATCATTAATGACACTTATATTAGGTAACAGGTCTACATGTCTAGTAATTCCTTATTTATTCTACTACAGGGCACCAGGTAACCCTAATATGCTCTAACCCTCATAATGACACTACTCACTTCTATGCCACTAACTTGAGCACTGGAGTGTCTTTGCAAGTACATCCCATCACTATTCTAAGAGGAGATGTAAAAGGAACAACCACTTAGGAAGGTTCTATCAATTTCGATAGGAACATTATGAAATCAAGATGGTAAAGTGAATTAAAAAGTCCAAAATCGAAGAGTCAATCTCAACAAAAAGACAAAATATAAATTAAATCATTGATGCAACATTGAAGCAAGTGAAGTGATTGAAGATTATGATCCAAAAAACTCCACATTCATTCCTAGTGATTCTATATTAAAAATTGACAAACAAATTTCACACTTTTTTCTCATACTATATATGAATACAAAAGAGAGAGAAACAACAAGATGGAGAAAAGTCTTCAAAAGGTTCTAAAACACCTATTTATACTGTCAATAATTGAGACCAATCAACACTGAACAACCATTGTAGAGGAATGCTTGTAAATAACTCCAATGTTGTGTTCTTCTCATTGTTATGCGATGTTGTAAAGGAATTGGTTATGACAGTTGCAACTCCTCATTAGTCGCTTTGTCACTAGGCAATATGACCATCATCATGTAGTGAGAGAAAATTATTTAAATCCTGCAAAATTTAGAAAAAATTAACCAGTACTTTTATTATTTTTTTGTTTCATTAGTTGAACATTCATCATATGTTATTTTGATGCTTGGATGTGTTAAGTGCTGTATAATTAACTTAGCTTATGTGTTGCACTAAAGAGTCTTGACATTAATACAATATATATAATTTGATAGATTTCATATTTCCATTCAAACCCTGGACATAGATGTTGAAATTTCTTTCTTGCACACCAGTATATAAGCATTGGTACGTTTATATTGAACAAAGGTATACTTGTTTACCTTAGAGCTCTTATTTTGCTATCTTCCACAGATATTTGTCATGCAAACAGTATTGGTAGAGGAAAATCTATGACTTTCTTTAGATGACACCGAATTCAACATATTATACTTCAGGATGAATGCAGATTGACTTGGAGGAGGAAGATATGTCACCTTACTGTTAAGCACAGAAATTACTGCAGCCATAGTGGGACGGTCTATAGCAAGTTCTTGTACACATAGAAGTCCTACGTGAATGCACCTTAAAATATCTTTACGATGACTAGGATCATATATTTCTGGATCAGTTAAAGATGATATATTGCCTTCCCTCCATTGTATCCAGGCCTCAAATGATAAAATAAAAGTTAAAATTTGGAAGTTGTATAAGCAAAGGGCAAAAGTTCCTGTAAATGAGAAATGAATTGCTGAGACTTACAAATCCTAAGAGGCTAAGAACATGCTCATCATCATAAAAGCTTGAATTTCTTCTTCCACTAACAAGTACCAAAACACCAAAGCTAAAGACATCTGATTTCTCTGAAAACTGTCCTTGCATTGCATATTCTGGAGACATATAACCACTGCATTCAAATGTAAAATTTGATTCTCCAAATATTGTACTATAATGTTGGACAGAAAAAGCGTACTTCTTACGATGTTCCAAGAACCCTGTTTGTATTGGCTTGATCTTCACTATCTCCAAAGATTCTAGCCATACCAAAGTCTGATATTTTTGGATTAGCTCTTCATCTAACAAGATATTACTTGTCTTCAAATCTCTGTGTATGATTCTTAATCTGGAGTCTCTGTGAAGATATAATAATCCTCGAGCTATTCCTTCTATTATGCTACAGCGCTTCCTCCAATCCAGGAGTCTACTTTTTGATGGATCTAAAAAGTAATGGTAGTAGCATTATACTATTGTAAACATAATATTATAAGAGTAAATTGTGAAGCTAAGCTATCTAAATCCCCTGATTAGCATGCTTTCCAGAAAACTCACTAGTTATGAAATGATAGATTGTGTCTTAAATATTTTATTTATGCAAAATAAAGAAAAACATAAAAGTTTGAAATTGAAAATGAGACAAATACTATAGTAAGAATCAAAGAACTAACCAAAGATTAACACATCCAAGCTTCTGTTTGATAAGTATTCATATATCAACATCTTTTCGTCACCTTCAATACAGCAGCCAAAAAGTCTTACAAGATTGCGGTGTTGAAGCTTGGAAATAACCACTACTTCATTCATGAATTCTTCTAGACCTTGTCCAGATGCTCTAGAAAGTCTTTTAACCGCTATTTCCTGTCCATCTTGCAGTTTCCCTTGACAAAAAAATAATAGGAGAACTATACACAATGGAATCAAGTACGATAACTTTGTTTTAAGGTACCTTGTACACAGGACCAAAACCACCCTGCCCAAGTTTGTTGGACAGATGGAAGTTGTTTGTGGCTATTGCAACTCTTTCGAAATCAAGTACTAACAGCTCCTGGAGTTTAACTCGTGACAGTTCCTCAATTACTTTTTGACTTGGATGTGCTGGTGTTTCACCATTATTAAATAGTCGGAAAGCTTGTATGTTCCTTTTCCTTGCTGATTTAATTGAGTGCCACATTTTAGCTGGAGTGACAAGCTTAATGTAAGCTTAGCTCTTTTAACAATGAAAAGTATACATTATACGACCAAGTCTGAAACCACCAAAGATATAGTATCTTATCTGGGTGATTAGAAGTCCTCCACATGACATATGCACAAGTAACAATAAAGAAAGTTCCTATTATCACTGTAATTGTAATGATGATGTTTTTGTTTGTCCCTTTGTCTGTTATGAAGGGAAGTTTAAATGTTTCAAATGAAGACAGTTCAATGGAACTATGTTTTAAATGTTTGAGCAGATGTAGCATAGTATCATACCAAGTTCAGTGTGGGCCACACGAACATATAGATCAAGTCCTCCATCTGAGAATTGCTGTATGTCAAGTAGACTCGCAGTCCAAAACATACAACCAATTGCAGTTTCGTGAGAATATGCAACACAAGAGCAATTCTCCAAGCATTGGTTTTGGCATATTTCTGCCGTAACAGGAGATCCTTCTGCAAAATCTGGAACTTTAACCATTTGTAGTTTCAAAAATCCATCATCCTTTGTATCTATACTTGTACTTTGATCGTTGACCCTTTCACATTTCAAACGTGTTTGTCTAACACATCCACTAGTCCAGTTCTGTCTATTCCATTCCTCTTTGTTCCTTGGCTCAAATCCTTTCAAACAGCTGCATATTGGTGAGCTCTGTCCATTACAGCTTGTGAATGGTCCGCATATACCATAAACATCACAATCCGATACTCGATTAGTCCATATAACTTCCATTTCTTTCTTCTCATCATCCCACCATGTTTCTTCATATTGGCCTTGCGAATTCAATATAAAGGTTACAAAATCCCAAAGCACTTGACACAGTGTAATAGATATCTGTATTTCCTTCCCCATCATCCCCACCTTTGAAATTATCAAGATAAGTTGTCATGGACGGGATCCCTGTAAAGACCCCACCATTCCATGGACCACTGCGCCAATACGGTTGAGTTTCATTCCAAATAAACACTTCAAGTATATTTATGCGTTGAAAAACACTGGAAGAAAAGCTCCCAATGGATGGATCAGAATGACTTTTCCATGATGAAAGTTGTACATTTGTACCTGTTCTTGTATTTCTTGAAAGTTTCCTGTTGGGCAATATCGTATCTGAAGGTTGCTGAAAACTATCCCATAAGATGTTTCCCCTTGTGGTTTCTGTGAGCTAGACTCTGAAAGCTGGGCACTTGTATTGGATGACTTGGACACATTTGATGACCAAATGACTTGTTTCTGTCCATTCAGCACAACAAGATTGCCATCTTCAGAGATTGTAACAATCCCAGAAGAAACATTCAGTGGATGGTTTCTGTTAGCAACCCAAATGACGGTGGACTTAGACTTCCACCAAATTCCAACGTAGCGGTTTGTGGAGTTTGGAGGGGTAAAGAATCCCAACGTGAAGTTACCATCTTTGGACATTAGAGTTTCAGGGTCCTTGATGGATTGAGATGATGTGATGGTGTCTATGGCAATACCAACGTCCAACACATAACAACAAAGTATGAACAAAACAAAGAACAAGTTTGCACGGCTGCTGAAACCCATTACTTAGATGAATAGAATAAGATACACATAATTCGATCCAAATGGCCAAGCTTTGTTCTTACTTTGATTTGACACTTCCCCCTTAAAGTCATAGGTCTGTGGCAAGCAAATGGAAGCTTCAAAACTGATCTCTCCCGTTAACTAAATCATTATTTAATCAGTTGCTTCCCCACTAAGTAATTACTAAATTAATACTAGTTGTCTGATTCTTTTTAAAATTATACCTTAAATTAGTTGTCAAGGTAGCAATTATCTATTGTTTAATTGTAGTTGCACAGATCTTAATTTTGAAAGAATCATTAATTTTGGATATAATAAAAATAAAATGTATCAGGATTTTAAGTGTTTGACAATCATAAATTTTAAAATATGATCTAGTAATTAAAGTAAGCTAATTTACGAATGTATTGATAATTGTGAAATTTTGCGTAGTTTATTAGTATTTAAGAAAAGCACATCAATCATATTTTTTAAAACAATTAGAAGTATTTTTTATTTAAAGTAATCACACCAAAATTTAAGAAATTTAACAAAATATCTAAAAATATCCTTATTTAATAATTATTTTTCATAAAACATATTACAAAGTAACTAAACTAAAAATAAGATAGAATCATGTAATATATATTTTTTTATATCTATCAATAATTATTAGTTAAATTAAAATCTTATAAATTTAACTAGGCATGCATTAAATTTTTATTTTTAATTTTATTAATAAAAATTATTTTAATGCAATTAGTTCAAAAAGCTAAAACAAATTTGATCCTAAGAATTAATATAATTATATTTTTATACCTGGAAAAAGGGATATTTTCTTATGTCTAAACTAAGAATATATAAATTATTTTTTAAATTAATTATTAAATATAAATTAATTATTCCCAAATTTAGTAAATTTAAATAAATAATTAATAAAATATTTTTAATATTTATATTTTATAAAACATATTACAAAGTAACCAAGTAAAAAATAAAATAGAGTCATGTAGTATATTAGTTTTTAATATCTTCCAATAATTATTAGCTAAATTAAAATATTGTAAATTTAACTATAAATGTATTAAGTTTTTATTTTTAATTCTATTAATAAAAATTATTCTAATGGAATCAATTAAGAAAATAAAATACATTTGATAATAAGTATAATATAATTTATATTTTTATATGTAAAACAAAAGTTTTTTTGTCCTAAACTAAGAATATATAAGTTATTTCTAATTTTTTTCATTTAATAAAATTATATCAGTCTTTCAAAAATTTAATATTATAATATTTTATTCTTATGAACTAAGGCCACAATAATAAAACTGTTTCGTAATTATTAATTATGAGACATTATAAATTTTTTATTCTTATAATTTTATATCATAAAAATAAGAAATATCCATTACGTATCATATATATATATATATGAAAGTTATAGAGTATGTAATGATTATTTTTATAATAATATTTTTTTCTAATTTTTCTTAGAATGAAAAAAAGATTTAGTAACTTGTGAAAAATAGCATGATAGTTAGTAACATATAAATAGTAATTCTTAAGAATAAATAATCCTTATAATACTTAAATTATAAGATATAAAATTTAAACAACTATATCTAATTAATAAAAATACACAATTTCAACAAATTTTTAAAAGTTAATTTTTATAATAAATACATTTAAAATATTAATTATAAACAACCAAAAATAAAACACATGTTAACATAACATTTATAATAACAAAAAGAAACACTCCATTATAAATAATTATATATTCATATTTATT
>JAMLFT010003864.1:0-20980 GCA_026544285.1 Pachyrhizus erosus | reverse complement strand
GACATGCTTATATATAATTTTATTATTTTTATATTTTGTATACAACAAGCTATTTTTAGGGATAATTGCTAATTGTTAAATAGAATTCAACAAAAACAGTACAAACGGAGATTGGGCAATTCATGGAACAGTATGTTCCTTTCTTCCTTTTCTTCTTTTGAACAACGGCCTAAGGCATCTTTCCCTTAACCTACGTTTGTTTTGGTGAGAATTCGAAGTAAGTAAAATAGAAAGAAGAAAAATTGATGAAAATATAAAATCTTAATTATTTATTTATATAAAAAAACAATATTTTTTAGTCTCACGTTTAAAAACTTCTTTTTCATAATTTTTCATGAAATAATAGGAAAATGTTTATTACGTTTGCCCTTTTTTATGTTTACTTTTTAAAAAACTTAAATATTTTTAAAATAAAAGTAGTCAAGACCTTTAACGTAGGAAAAATTAATTTATTTAGTCAAGACCTTTAATTGATATACAAAATTTTTATATACAATTTATTTACTTATTGAATTTACTCTTCTAATAATCCAGAGAGAAAATTTTATATTTATTTTCTCTTCTTCTTTTAATCCATTTAAAGAACACATCTTTTTATTTATTTATTTAATATTTATTTTTCTCATCTCTTTTTTTTTATTATTTTACTTTTAATTCAAACTTAGTATTAATGTAATTTGAATCGTAAAACTAGTCAATTATCAGTAAATAGTCTATTATAATATTTTACACACTAATTCAATAAACTACCTTTATATATCATATTTTATTGATTCGTATAATAGTTATTTTAAAAATTAAAGTAATTATGTTTTTTTTATTGATTTATGATATATTTTTTACAATAATAATGCATAAAAATGAAAATATTTTTTAAATAGATCCTACTATGACAATAAACTTATTTTCTAATTTCCATTTTTTTAATATTTTATATTTTTTTATTAGTTAAGTAATTTTCTTCTGTCATAATGCAACTCCACATAACTCATTAAATAATTCCATAAATAATCTAAAATCTTTATATTTCATTAATATTTACAAATAAGTTTCACAAATTTAGTATCTTTTATTTTATAATTTTTAAATAGATCCTACTATGACATTTATTATGACATTCTTTCAAGATCGTGTACAGTACAAGGCGATTAAGGCATTGCCTTAGGTCTCAATTTCTTTTTATATGTTGAATATAGTTTTTAACTTCTTTGACGATTCTTATTGTACAAATTGTTGAAATGAATATGAATGCCATGGTTAGAAAATCGCTTAATAAGTAGTTGCTTGCCATGATTAATAATCAAGAATCAAAAAGCTAAATGCCAAAACAAATTAGAATTGAAAATTGAAGTTGCTTATTAAAAAAATATATCATTTTAATGTCATTGCTACAAATATGTGAAAGCATTATTAATTTGCTTGAAATGTGTGAGTAGTTGTGGAAGGTAAACTTATGAGACAGATAGATATTTTTAATTATTATTTTATATTTCTAAAATTATAACTATTGTTTTATTATAAGGTTTTAGATTTTTTATTTACTTTGCAAAATTATTTTATTTATATTCTTTATTATTATTATTGATTTTATTTTATTCTATTTTCATACCTTGTAATAATAGAAAAGTCAATTAGAAAATATGAATTTAGTTTTAAAAAATTAAATAAAAAGGAAAAGTTTAAAATCAATTCAATATTAATGTTGTACTCTTAATAAATTATGAGTTCAATTGGTAAAAAAAAGTCATATAACAATCATTTATTGACGATATTGAAAACACTAATAGTCTTAATTTTATTTAAGAATAAGAAGAAAAATATTTAAACAAAAGTAATTTATTAGAAAAGAATATCGAACATAATAATACATTAGATGAAACTTCTAAAAAAGTATTTATGATCCAAGATAATGATAAAATATTAATGAAAGTATATTGATTAGATATGACTATTTACTATATCCAAAAGCTAGAAGATTAATAATACAATTTTACAATTTCGAAAAATTGGAAGAATAATTTCATCTTTTTAAAATTTTTGCCTGAGGTCCTAAAATTCTTAAACACGGCACTGCATTCGTTTTTTCTTTAATTGGACAAAAAAAAAATTAGAAAATTAAAATTAAACTACGAAAATTATATTTTTTTTAGGACCAACAGACTGCTTATAATTTTGAAGAATAACAAAGATGATTAGATGAATAAACTAAATATAACAAGTTCACGTTAAGTACACTTAAATAAATTATTGATTCAGTGTTGCTTTTTAATTCATAAAGTCTATTTATCAGGTTTATCAATGTTATAAAAAATATTTTTAAATTTAAATTTTTATATGAATACTATATTTTATATTTAAATTATTTAATTATTAAATGTTAAATAAATTTAATTAATTTTATATTTAAATTCGAGATCTTAAGTTCAAATGATAGTATTAAAATTTGCATTTTATATTCTGATGTTTCGTATAACGTAAAGGAATATTTTTATATAATTTTGAATCAATTTTAATTATGACAACATTGAAATTTAAAATTAAAATTAAAGAATTTAGTAAGTGCTGATTCTACGAAACGAGAAGAAAGGCACTACCTGAGTTTGGTTCGGGCCATGGCTAACTCCAAACCATGAACCTCTAAAAGTACAAGGGCTTTGTCGTTCTCACTCCAATTTTGTTAAGTTTACATCCAATTTTTGATGAAAATAATATCCTCTAAAAGTTTACAAGGACTTAGAAAATAATATCCTTGATGAAAAAGTATTTTCATTGTATTCTCACACTATTTTTGTTAGGTTCGCACCTAATTTTTTCAAGTTTTGTATAAAAATATCTTTGATAAAAACACATTTCTATTGTGTATTATAAAATTACAACTTTTAATAACATAATAAAGATATGTTTTTGTTTTATATTTTGATAAAATCATATCGAGATATACAATAAAATGTTGGTCATATTACAGTTGAACATTATTGATACTTAGTTCATTACTAAACTTGATACTTAGCTACATGAGCTTAATAGTAGATTTTGTGATAATATAGTGGAATTGCTTACTTTGAGCTCAACTTTAGATCTAAACGATCTTTACAAACTACTCAATGTAGGCAAAATTTGGATTTTACATCATTATTTATCTTGATGATTTTATTAAACAAGACAAGTTGCATTGTAAAATACAAATTCAACATTATGAATTTGATGTTCCTTTTCATCCTAAATTGAGAAATCTATCAACAAATTTTGAGTTACTTATTGAAAACAAGAAAATATTTGACTTATCCTTTGATTGGTTGTTTAATTTGTTTAGTATTGACTCTTTTTATTTCAACTGAAATATCATTTTCAGTTATGAAGATTATGAAAAATAAACTCAGAAATAAAATAAAAGATGACTTTCTAGTTGATTATCTAATTACATAAATTGAAAATGGATTGTTGAAAATTAAATAAGTTTTATTATTGATGAATTTTATGATATAAAAGAATGATATGCACGACTTAAATAAAATGTATGATACATTTAACTGTTAATGTATATTATTTTATATTTATTATTAATATTTTTTAAGCCCTCTATGATTGACTTTTGGATCTGTCTCTATTGGTTGAATAATAAGCTAATGCAAATTAAGTTTGACTTTACATTTTAGAAGTCAATTTATAACATTAACAAAAAAAGGTCCCATTATTTATTATAAAAATATCATTGTAGACTAAACTCATGCAAATTTAGTCCATTTTTTCATATTAAATGTTAAGTCAATTTTAAATTGGGTTAAGTCTAATTTGTGCTAGATTGGAAGGTATTTAGTAAATTTCTCACTTAGTTTGTGTTTAGGTGAACAACAAATATATTAAATATAGCAAATTTAGAATGATCCTAGTCATTTAAGTCTCTTTTAGAGTTGATGGACCAATATGAGGTCAATGTACTACTAAAAGTTTGTACCCCCATTATGTTTCTTGATCCTGAAAATAATAATTTTCTATCACTTGTTCACACCTCTCACACTAGGAGTTCTAGTATAATATGATTATCTTATGGTTAAGCACTTAATGGTAATTCATTTGTACTCACTAGATCAATTGATTATATGTGAATTATGGATTTCATTTATTATTTTTTAAACTTGTCTTAAACTAGTTGCTCGCTTGTGTTATGCACAAATAATATCACTTAAAGTAAAATTCATATTTTATTATCTTGTAAAAATACTATTCAATTTCTTACTAAATTTTACGATAATTTTGTAATTTATGAGTACTATTACAATTTTTATTAAAATCCATGTTTAAGGAGTTAAAAATTAATTTATCTAAAACATCAATTACAATTTATTTAATTTTAATTATATTGACAACATTAAGTTATGCATGTCTGACTTCTCAAATGGATGATTATAGTCTTCAAGGTCCTCTGACTAGAGCTATGAAGAAAAGACTTGAAAAGAAGATCAATCTCTTAGTTTTTAAAGCTCAGTAGCTTTAGAATTTATGTTTAGGCCTTATTTTCTAGGTCTTTAGTAGTTAGGAAGACTTGTGTGATTGTATTTTGATTTTTGGACTTGTATTAGGCCCATTAGATTGTAGGACTTAGTTTTATGTGGCTTGTTGGGCTTGTTTGAGCCTTCTACTTTTCCCTTAGCCCAAATTGCCACTATAAATTATTTAGAACTTGATTTGAGGTGCTTGTGATGTCTATACAAAGCACCTAGTCAACTTGTAGTCAACGCATTAGTCATTTTATGAAAAATTCCAGATTTGTGAGTTTAGATTCTCTCTAGAACTCTAGGGAAGAAGTTCCTCTTTTTCTTATCAAAGCTTGTGAGCTTTGTGGCAGAATTCAACCTATCTTATCCTCTTCTTAGGAATAGGTGGTGAATCCATTCATATTTTCCTTCATTTCTTGTGAATTGAAACTTTGAAGTTGAAGATTGGATGAAAATCTATGGGAGAATGTAACATTAAAAGCATAAGAAGATTAAAAAAAAAAAGAAATTATGTAAATTAGTATTAAAGAAAGATTTAAATATAAATTGAATCTAATAAAAAAGAATATAAAATTACTATTAAATACATACCACTAAAAATGTATATATAATAAATAAACAAATAATCATAAGTCATTTATTTAAATTACTATTGTTAGTAGTAACAAATGTTAAAAAATTATTACATTTCAATTGCTAAAAACACATGAAAAAATTGATCACGTAAAAAAGTTAAATTTAAACACACAATAATTATTTTTATAATATAAACCAAACAATACTAATTGTCTCAAAAGAAAAATATAACACCACACACAATTCTATCAAATTCACTTATATATTTTAAAATATAACTAAAGACATAATCAAAATAACAAAATAAAGTATGTCCATATATGTTGAAATCCGCACCACTATATTTATAGATGTGATCTACAACAACAAAAAAAATCATATAAATATGTTAAATCAGTAAAAGAAAAATATATAAAGACACAATATTAAATATAATTACTAACTACGTAGAATTTTTTTTGACGAGGATCATCAATACTAAACTTAGAATAAAAAATTTCATCTCCATTAAGTTAAAAATCATTAATATCCTAAAAATGACCACCTCTAAATATAACTTAACATTGTGATCAACTTTAAGATTATACAAATCAACTTGTTTTTTCATACCAATAAAAATTGATTTGTAAATGTGCTTCAATAACATTATATTCGTCATTTTTAAAGTATGGAGTACCTTCTTTAATTAAATTTATGTTATTTCCATAAAAAGGAGATAAGAAGTGTATTTCATTCTACAAGTTATGAAAATAAAATTATAATTATAATTATTAAAATAAAAAATGTTATAAAAAGTAAAATAATATAAAATAAATTATATAAAAATATATATACCTTAGGAGATAAATAAAAGGTTAAAATATTTTTTAAATCATATTAGCTTTTTTCAAGAGTATCAATTTTGCAAAACATTCAAATGAATACAATAGAAGCCAATATTTGATTTGCAAAAATATAACAAAGCATAGCGATTAAAAAATTAATTATATACAAAAAATAAGAAAGATTAACAAAAAACAAATAAAAATAAATAGTACCCGACATCAGAATGTGGATCAACACAATCTGAATATCTACATGCATGTCATAATCAGAAGCGAATGAGATTAAAAAAAAAACAGGTTTGGATGATTCACCATGAAACTTGAAAAATAAAACAAGTATTAAATATAATTAATCATAAGAATGTACAATTTAATACAAAAAATGAATAAAAAATAATATACAGTAAAACATCTTAAGAAAAAAATAATGTAGAATTTAAGCAAAACCTGTGAGTTAAGATTCATTTCCAGATGAAAAGAACTCGATGGAAAAGAAATTGAAAATTTATTATCTTTACTTATAAGTATAATTTACATATATTAAAACTTTAAAATACACTACAAACCAATAGGAAAGCATACAAAGATTTTAACCAAAGAAGTACTTATATGAAATAAGTACATATATATTAGTCAGGTGCGTGAAAGGAAAATCTTTGTCCAACTAACAATAAAAATTTGTCTTTTAGCATCTTCAGCATTGTTAAGTTATAGATTTTTAATGTTTTAAAATATTATTAATATATTTTAGTATTTTCTTTTTTTCTTTTGCATTATTCAAATCCTAATAAATATTAAATAATACATTGTGTCATAAATAATATATAGACTTCTTATAAATTATTTGATAATATTTTAATAAAAAATAATTAAACATTAAGTTAGTTCACTAATTTGTGTCAACCAAAGAGAATTTCAACATAGTGAAAAGAGTTAGCTTTCTGCAACATGATAGATGTTTAAATTTTCACTCAAAGATATGCTTATATTTATGTCTAATAATAAATAAAAAAAGATTACTTTATAGAGAGGATACTCGTAAAAAAAAAAAAAAAACTGACTTATGTCATGTTAGAACAAATTAAGTGAAGTTCATGTCAAACTAAAATTTATTTGGACTTAAAATTTTTTTTATGAATAATTTTTAAAATTTTTCATTTTGTCCATTTTATTCAATTCATTTTAACATCATAACTAAAATTGAAGTCAATTAGATTCTTTTTATTTAAATTAAGCTACTTTCTTATTCTATGTTAAATTTTGCATTTTTTTCCTTGAAAAATTAATATAGGTTTCCCTTTAGTTTATTTGATTGTAATTAAACAAATTTTTTATGATTACTTTTTCTCTTTGTAAATTATTAATATTATTGATAAAATATTTTTGAGTTCTTGATGTCGATTTTGTATCTTCTTTAAAAGATCAAAAGAAGATTTTGATGTTATGTTTGATATGATAGAAGTAAGCTAGAAAAGAAAGGAAGAGAATGAAAGAAAATCAACTTCCTCTATTTGTTACACTAGGTTAGAAGGTTTTTAAAATGATGGATCCCATACGTTAATGCCACTTATATATATATATATATTAATAAACATGCTGCCTATATTATATTATTATAAAAATAAAAATGATCATAAGAAAAAATAAAATAATAATAATATATTTTATTTAATAGTAATTTTTTTATTAAATCATTTTAACTCAAATAATTTTTTGATTCCACTTTATTTACTTATGACACTGCAATACATGAACCACTTGTTTTTGTTTTTTTGGATAACATATTACATAAACTAATTTCTCTATACATTATATAACACACAAGAAGAAAGATTAAAAAAATGCAGGGAACACTGCTATTATCTTAGTCCGAAAAAATATCTTTGGATCCTGGATCAAGCTGAGAAATCTTCCAAGTTTGGTTCCTATAATTTAGAAATCCGCAAGCATCCCACCATTCATGAACTATCCCTACTTCATTTGCCTCTACCCATTGCCACAAATGCACGTCACTGGTGGCAGAGTCTGCGACATAAACAATAAACATTATGTTATATCATTTCAACATGAGAAGTAAAAGAGAAGAAACCAACCAATTTATAATTTATAATATTAGTTACTCTAAAAGTCTATACGTAAGCAAATTCAAATTAAGCTACAAATTATACAATAGAAAGCTAGTATGGTACCATAGTTTTGGTGAATTTATAAATAGTCAGTAGTTGGGAATTAGACAGACCCTGATGCTTAAACCCCAACTGAAGCAAGCATCACAACATGAGGGACATGCTAGCTGCTAAAAGCTGGATTAACCATATATAGATGCTGCAGTCAAAGTCCTAACCATGGTTGAAGGTTAATTGAAACTTAACATAGAATTTCTATTTTTCCTTTTTTTTTTTTTTTGGTATAAATAAAAATTTATCTATTTATCTCCGAGGTATTGGCTGGCAATGTGGCAGGTCAGTGAGGTCACTCATGTGGGTTGCTAGAGATTCTTACACTGCTTTTGTCTCCTTTGTTGCCCTTCCAAACACCAATGCCACGCGCCTTATCAATACTGTTGTTCTCTTCTTCCCAAAATTCAGGGAGACTGTGCATTCCACGCGCGACTGCTACGACGGTTATTTATTTGTGCTTCATTTATAATTTACAATTCTGGAAACTAAAATTGAATCATAAATGGGATACGCAGATGCGCGGGTTTCAATTGGAAGTGACTAGAATAATATCTCAACTGTTTACGAATTTACGGCATTGCCCTCTCCTTTATTTACCCTCTTGTCCCCTTGCATATCCGTTGTATAAGGTGCATATTACAATGAAGTTACCTTATAGCCCTTCTTCCTAAGCGGCTCATCGTTTCTCGCCATATTCTATAGCAAGTTTGTAATTTAAATATGGACTTTAATTTTATATATCGTGAACTATTTAAAATTTATGACGAATATAATTTTTAAAATAATTATTATAAAATTTAATAAATTTATCACATGTAACAATTTGTAACTTAATTACAAGATAAAATAATTTATATTATAGATAGAAAAAATTAGTTATTCTTGAATATCTATTAATAAAATATTCTTAAAATCTTCATAAAAATTAACCACTCATTCCATAATATCTTTTTAACATTTTACAATGAACATGAAAATTAATAAAATCTCACTCTATATATATATTTAAGTTTTATTGATTTTTAGGATTATTTTTTTTATCTCAATTTTTAATTTTAATATAAGAATGAGAGGTTTAACAATTGTGGATATGTAAGAGAATTTTAATAGAGATCACAATCATGTTAATACCTTTTTATGATATGAATAATTACTAGTCAGCACACAATTTAAGTCATTTAAACATTCAAAAAATTAATAGATCAAATACACAAGAATGAATTGGATATAAAGGATCTTTAAATTGATCTCTAGAGGTTTTTTGTGACTAAAGCATTTTGGCACGTATTAGGTGACTCGCAAAAACTATTCTTGGTGTCTTCGTTTTCCTATTTGATTAAAAAGTTTTAGGTGTTAGTGATGACTCGAATAATGCTACAAGTTCTAAGGATCATTCTAGTGAAAACTTATTATAACATTCATATGCATGAATTGATTTGAAGGCAACATAATTAGGAGACTTAGCACCATAACAAGGACATGAAAGAAAGGACTGATGAAGTGACAAAACAAGACGATAAATGAACAAAACACCAAACTTTAGACATAAAATAGGGAGGATGGTGAAGTTCCTAAGAGAGTTTCAATGAATTTTCAATTGTTCTTTGAGGCAATTTAGGATGAGGTGATGTTGAATAATTTTTTAGTTTCTATGATACAACTTTTATGATGATTTAAAGGATACTCACATGTATTTTGTAGCCTTCCAAACCTTCAATGGAGTTAGTAATGCTATGTGTTGTAAGATGTTTATCATTATTTTGAAGGACAAAAATTTGAGTCCTATCAATCTACTCCAATATTTGAGGATTTCTCAAAAAAGTTTTTGACACAAGAACAAACCTATTACATTAATTTAAAGGAGTAAGTGAAGTAACTTAATCATGTTAGAAATTTGGTAAGAGTCTTATATAGTTGTACGATGATGTAGGTCCTAAATCCACGTATCATGTGGATAGTGTAAATATAGTATCTTAATTTAAGAGTGAGTCTTGGAACCATTAGAGAGTGATTATGAATCTAGGGGCTAAATGAAATAGTGCTTGTGTAATGGGAATGAGAAGTTGGTTGTATGAGAAGATTTGGGAAGAAAAATTATTGTTTTGAGTATTAATATTGAGTGTCTTTTTCATGAATCATAAGAAGAAACGTAACACAAATCAAAATTAAATAAATACAAAGAGACAAATGATAATAAAATTAAAAATTATTAAAAAATAAATAAAACAAGACCTTTAATTTTTATTTATAAATTAGAAAAATTGACACTATTAATAAATTTTAATATTAAGTTTATTATGATAAATATAAAGACTCGGTAAGATCTCAATTATTATGCTTATAAATATGAAATATAATTGTTCTTTTACCACCTAGTGATGAAATGCAAGGAACAATCAAAATTTGATTGAGGTCACACAAATCAATAATAACAGTACTACATATAATAAAACTTTTAGTTTCCAAAGGTCAATCTTTATTATTTAATTAGTTTTTTTTTCTATTTCAAAAGTTTAGATTTTCAAGTTTAAGCATGTAATGATTATATACTCAATCCCAATGGCTAATTATGACTTTGGATTCTTCTAACAATCATGATTTTTGAAGAATCAAATGTCATAACAAGAAGTAATGTATAAATTTCTAAAATATATTTATTCTATATCAACTATTGACGATAAATTGTGTATATATATAAATATAGGGCAACTGTAATAGTATAAAAAATATAACAAGAAATTTTATGATAATTGTTAGTTTTTTTTAATATTATAGATATAAAATATTTATTAACTTTATTAATGATTAATTTTTATAAGAAAATTTAATTGACTATGTTATTTTTTTTTCATACGCAAAAATTAAATATAAAACCTTATTCAAAAGACGTAACTTGAGTTCCATCCAGACTTACACAGGTAAATGCATGGTTTATTAATCTCATGAATTAAGAGAATGCATTGTTGGGAAGATAGGAGATTGTCTTACAATAGTTTTACTTGAATTTCCTTTTTCTTTTTATGCTATAATTGAGGAAAGTGCATTATTTGATGAATCTCCATTATTTTTTACAGAGTGGATTAATTAAATTCATAGTCACCGGCACAGGGATAATTTTTTCTTTCTTTCAAACTTCTGGTTTAGATGAGTGTGGCGTCTTGGTTTGTCCCGGTCACAGTGCTTTCTAAATTCCCCCTCTGCTCTTTTATTAACAATAATGTTATATTAAATAATATTATATATAGGTTACAAGGAAGTTATATTGGTCCATAATATGACCTATTGATGCCTTTTAAACCGTTTGTAAGGTATAATGATGGGGGTGATGACCCTTCGGCACATCAGGATCTAATTTCGGTGAGTCGTCTGTTAGGACAGGACTCCAATTTAATAAGTTTTGGTCCAATTATTTGGACAGAGTTTTAGGAAAATAAAAAATAAAAACATCAAATCCATAATGTTTCTAAGGGCAAAGAAAGAAGAATATTCGTCCATACATGTTACTTGGTGTTAGTTCTAATTTCAAACCCGAGCCAGCTGGCTGCAGATATCCTCACCTTACAATTTGATATGATCCACATAATTGCCATAAAATATAGTATGAGGACAACATTTTAACTTAATTATGACATGATTCACGTTTATGGTCAAATCTGCATCTAATTGTAATCATTTTTGTTTTCAAATGATGACAGAGACTTGCAAGAACATATACAACCCCTACCAAGGAGAGAAAATGAATGAAAAAGGACATCATTATAGTTTTCGGCCATCATATGATTGAACATAAGACCTAAAAATCCATTTTGGCTTCTCCAATTTTTATATAGACGCATTTGCTTCGCCAACTGAAAGATCACCCCATAATGAGCATGATCGAGAACAAACATTAGCAGCTGGATTTGCAAGCTTTGTTAGGTACCACCATAAAAAAAATAAAATAAAATTGAGGAGACAGATAGAAGTAACTGTTACTGTTTAATGAAGAAAAGCTACACTGCAACTGTCACCTTATGTAGCTGATGCAGGTGATGGTGATGGTTGTCTAATGATTTTTGGTTCATTCCTAGCTTTGTATACAAGGACTGGCTACTTAATTTCATGTATCTAATATGTTCAACATTTCTTTATTTTTCTTCATACAAATACAATATTTTTGTCATCTTTTGAATGAATAATTGTAATCGATCCCCGTCTAAAAATAACTAAACATGATCAATTACATTATCATTGTTTGCAAGTATAATTTCACAAGTGAGTGACCGTGTGAGAAAGTACATTTGGTGCATGCTTTTTTAGGGTCGTACTCGACATCAAATATAATTAATAATTAATAAAATTTAAATTTAAATTTGTAACCTTATATTTTGTTATCTACACATTACATGTTGGTCTGTTGCTGACCAACAATGACTTGATATTGAGATTAGTAGAAATTTTAAGTAATCTATTTTTTTTAATAATTTCTGACGTATTTTTCTGTATAAATAAAGTTTACGATATTAAAACTAATATCAGAAATATATGTGAATATTACTTGTATTGAGAAATCTAGAATAAAAATAAATATATTTTTTAGGTCACTTGTCCTTAATCACTACAATCTATCCTTATCATTATAATTTTGTTTGTTATGCTATTAATTTATTTTAATTTTCCTAACTCCATCAAAGAAGGGCTTGACTCTAAAATAGCCTACGCTTGAACAATCACAAGAAGTGAACTTAAATAGCAATTTGCTCGAAGTGGATTGATCCAGCAACTTAAAACAGCAGAATTAATGTTAAGGATATGGATAACGTCTACATTCCATTAGTTTTTTTTATTTCCAAAGCACCTTGGAAATGACTAAGACAGGAATCCAGTTTTATACTAAATTACACAAAACTTGCAACTATCACTGAAAAGTTAACAGGGGAGTCTACCTTACTAATATGTATTCCTTCATTTAACAAATTGCATTGTGTAAGATCATGTTTAATATTTCAAAATCAATTTTGTAACAAGTAAAAGTAATTTTTAAAGAATTTTTTATTTTATTTTTACGGTGTTTAAAATTAATTAATGTGTGATCCATAAAGTGTTAAAAAAATTCTCATATTTATACCTTAAAAGATAAATTCAATTTATCATTCAAAAAAATTAATTCATTTAAATTTAGTTTTGAAATATTATTTTCAAACGTAAACTATTTTTTAATACAAAATATTTAAAAACCAAATTTTTAGATATCAAAATTTGAACACGCTTTGTTTTATGAATAATTTTTTTAACACCCCTAAATTTTATTTACGGCTAGTATAAATTATAAAAAATAAAACAAGTGAAAAATATTATGATTTTTTTATATAAAAATTCTTTAGAGAAATAAGTCTGATTCGCTGGGTGAAGTCATGTCAGTGACTCGTCGCCGACAAGGACTTTACAGCACAAGTAGTTACAACGTCCAAACATTCATAATTCCATGAACAAGGACCATTCCGTCATTTAACATGAAGGGCATAATCGTCCGATAAAAATAGAAATTTAAATTAGAAAATCTCCATCTCCACCGTCGAAATATTCCATCCAACGGTCGAGCGTTTTCTGAGGACAAAGCGAGGGAAGATACGTAAACCATCGATGCTCCATCATCCCTACTCAATCTCACTATAAAAATCTTGCATACTCACTCTTCTCCTTCCAAACTATCTCTCTCTCTCTTTCTGTCTCTCTCTGCACTCGCTACTCCCTCATCAATCTATCAGTATCCCCACCGCTATAAAGCAGGTACTCTCTCTAGATCTGGAATTAGAGGTTAATTAAGTAATTAATTAATTAAGTATGGTAGTTATTGGTAAGTTACATACAAAGTGAGTAAGTAAGTAGTAGTGTTTGAATTGCAGGGAAAATGAGAGAGATCCTTCACGTTCAAGGAGGGCAATGCGGGAACCAGATCGGTTCCAAGTTCTGGGAAGTGGTGTGCGACGAGCACGGCATAGATCCAACGGGGAAGTACGTGG
Organism: Pachyrhizus erosus; assembly: GCA_026544285.1. Lineage (NCBI taxonomy): Eukaryota > Viridiplantae > Streptophyta > Magnoliopsida > Fabales > Fabaceae > Pachyrhizus > Pachyrhizus erosus. Next base: position 6,902 of record JAMLFT010003864.1, on the reverse strand, counting down.
GAAACTCAGATCTGCAACTCGAGCGCGTGAACGTTTACTATAATGAAGCCTCGTGCGGCCGCTTCGTCCCACGCGCGGTTCTAATGGACCTGGAGCCGGGCACCATGGACAGCGTCCGGACCGGGCCGTACGGTCAGATCTTCCGCCCTGATAACTTCGTCTTCGGGCAGTCCGGTGCGGGCAACAACTGGGCCAAGGGACACTACACTGAGGGCGCCGAACTCATTGACTCCGTTCTCGATGTGGTGCGCAAGGAGGCTGAGAACTGTGACTGCCTTCAGGGGTTTCAGGTGTGCCACTCTCTCGGTGGCGGAACGGGGTCCGGGATGGGAACGCTGTTGATTTCGAAGATCAGAGAGGAGTACCCTGACAGAATGATGCTCACTTTCTCCGTTTTTCCTTCGCCTAAGGTCTCTGACACTGTTGTTGAGCCTTACAACGCTACTCTCTCTGTTCATCAGCTGGTGGAGAATGCTGATGAGTGTATGGTGCTTGATAATGAGGCCTTGTACGATATCTGCTTCAGGACTCTCAAATTGACCACTCCCAGCTGTAAGTTTATCAGAATCCCTAATTCCTGATCTGACTGTTATTCACTATGTCTGCTTCAGAGGCTTTAAAATTTATTTCAATTAAAATTAATTTTGGTTAAGATTGATTTTTCAAGCTTGATTTTAGTTTAAATTAATGTTTAGTTTCATGGTAGGAATTGTGAATAATGATTTTCACTTTATTTAAACTTGATATTTAAATTGATTTTTGTGTTGAAATCTTTGTTTCACTAGAAGCGATAAAATTTAGTTTTTGTTAGGTTGAAAATCTTGTTCTAAAACATTCAATTTCATTTAACATCAATTTTCCAAAGACTTATCCAAACACAACACACATAATTATAATTTATATTTGGATGTCTTTATTCTAAAATCAAGTTATTAGTAAAACTATTATAAATATTTTATTTAATATATAAGTTATTTAAAATTGTTTTAACTCAATTAATTTTGGAGTCTGCACTAAGATCCATGATCAATTAATTTCTCAACGTAGAATTAGAGATGTGAACATTTACTTACAATCATGTTACATTAGCTAGTATTTGAACGTGTTTTTAGATACCAAACATGACAATGTGTGAATTATTTTTGTTGCAGTTGGTGACTTGAACCACTTGATCTCTGCGACCATGAGTGGGGTTACATGCTGTCTTCGTTTCCCTGGTCAACTAAACTCTGATCTGAGGAAATTGGCCGTCAATCTCATCCCTTTCCCTCGTCTCCACTTTTTCATGGTTGGATTTGCGCCTCTCACCTCTCGTGGCTCTCAGCAGTACCGCGCATTGACAGTGCCAGAGCTGACTCAGCAAATGTGGGACGCCAAGAACATGATGTGTGCCGCAGATCCCAGACACGGGCGTTACCTCACGGCGTCAGCCATGTTCAGGGGGAAGATGAGCACCAAGGAGGTGGATGAGCAGATGATAAACGTGCAGAACAAGAACTCTTCATATTTTGTTGAGTGGATTCCCAACAATGTTAAGTCAAGCGTGTGTGACATTGCTCCTAGAGGGCTCTCCATGGCGTCAACATTCATTGGGAACTCGACCTCTATTCAGGAGATGTTCAGGAGGGTGAGCGAGCAGTTCACAGCCATGTTTAGGAGGAAGGCTTTCTTGCACTGGTACACTGGGGAAGGCATGGACGAGATGGAGTTCACAGAGGCAGAGAGCAACATGAATGATCTTGTTTCCGAGTACCAGCAGTACCAGGACGCCACTGCTGAGGAGGAAGGAGACTATGAAGATGACGAAGAAGAGGATGGGGAAGACCATCTGTGAAGGGGCTGAATATAAACATGCCTGTCTCTTATGCTTGTGATGCGTAAGTGTGTTTACTCTGCTCTCCAACGTGAAGATTGTAATTAATGTATGTATGGTTTGCGGGATAATACTTTGATGAGCATCGTGTGGACAATGGGAATAGGGGCTAGTGGTTGTGGGAGTGGAGTTTGGGTACATGTTATGCAGCACCTATATGTTTGTTCTTATATTGGCTTGCTTTTATTTTTTGTCCATCTGGTATATTGGATCATGTTTCCGTAATATTTTGTTATTCTTATGCATGCTTTTTGTCTACATTGGATTCTTGATAGTAATGTTTAGTGTGATTCAGGGTACCGATCGATTATAATTATGCACTGAGAAGTCAGAATAGTTGTTTTGATGATAATTCAGAGGAGACAGCTGGTCCAAAATAAGAGAAAATGCAAGATTAACCCCATGCTTTCATTATGTATACATAACAGAGCAACAAAGAGTCCACTTAGTAAATTTTAGAAGGGGTTAAATATTAATTTACTTTTTAAAAAACAGTTTTTTTAGTATTAATTTAATTTTTTTTTATTTAAAAAGATTATTTTTTATTTTAATTTTTTAATTGGTATTCTAACATTGATTTTGATAGTCTAATATTTATTATATTATCCAAAAGTTTAATAGAGTATATACAAGTATATTTTTTTTATCAAATTATATATTTAAATAATAATAAGAATTAAATTTTAAAGAATCAAATTTAAAACAAAAAAATTAAGAAACAAAAGGAAACTATTACAGGGTGACAAAATGTTCTTAACACGCATCTAACACCTGTCAAAATTGCAGGATTATGTATTAGTTAAGTAACACAATGTATCCTTAATTCGTTGCGAAGTGTGGTCGTCCAAGTTGGTGGATTTTGACCAGTAACTGATGAAAACTACAAAGGAGTAAATTTTACTATAAAAAAAAAAAAAAAAAAGCTTACCGAAACAGGAAAATGCGAGAAGTAAAAAGAAATACATGAAATGAAAGAACTTTAGAATTTGCTCGATGGGAATAAAGCATGAAGCTAAGCAAAAAATTTGTAAGGATGTATTAAAGCTTTTATTTATTTTAAAAAAGCGTCTATAAAACATTAGTTATGAAACCTAAATTTTAAAATTATGCTACGCTATTCAAATTTTTGAAGTGTCATTGTGTTAAAAGATCGAGTGTATAACTCTTTTGTTTTGCTAAAAGGTAGTAGAACTTAGGATATGCTACATCTTTTAGGATAATTTGGGCCATATGTCTCCAACATGGACTACTATCCTTGTCATATTGAACTAACCATTTGGCAAAAATAAAAAAAAGATCTCGACATGTGCCATTTGTTCTTTATTTATGTAGTGCACATGCAGTGTTCATTTTTGGAGTCAGCAAAGTGGACAGTAATGCTATTTCAGTTGTCCAAATATAATGTTTTAAAGAAATTTCCAATAATTGGATAGTGAATAATTTATTTTATGGATCTTTGTTAAAGAATCAAAAGAGAAAATATTTTATTAAAAATTATATGAAAATGCATTTTTATGTTTTTATATATTTTAATAAAAACTTCCATTTTCTTATTTTATTGAAAATCTTGATAAAACTTGAAGTAGGATTTGTAATGAATTAAATCAACGTTAAATTTGATTTATACATCAAATTAATTAAACTTAAGTTATGAAAAATTTGAATCATTTTATTCGTGAATCAGATTTTTTTATATATAATTAATTTTATTTTATATTAAATAAATATATAAATAAAAGTATGTAACAATTAGAATTTTGAAACGAATGGAACTAATTAATAGAATTGAGTTGTTAATAAATTTGAATTAAATTGAATTTCAACTGAAAAAAAAAAAAAATATTGAACTCGGGTCAAACTAAAGTCTAACAAAACCTATGGCTATGGTGGGACATGAAACATAATTTTATGTCCCTTAGATTAAGAGATTAAAAAGTCAAAGGTCTGCAAGTTCGGGAGTTTAACTCGACTTGACTTGGTACATTTTCAAAGATTTGCATTTTCTGTAATTAACTTTTAGGATCTTTGATTTATGACTTAATTATCCTTTAAATGTTGTTTTTCTATTTCTATAAATTTTTATATCGAGACGTTAGATTTTGATATTAATACCATATTTCAAAACATCCCGATTCAGAGGTGATTAATTGAAACAATTCTTCATATTTGTATACGTCCCTTCCTAGGAGGGCCACATAATTTCCTATACATTTTTAAATGACTAGAATAATTTTGTTATGCTGTATGTATAAAATACGTAGTCTTTTATGGCATTGCTCTCGTACATGATTTGAAGAACATGTTTGAAAATTTCTTGTCATTGAATTTAATTATAAGTTGATATGTGATTTTATTTATAAATAAAATTAATTTAATTTAGTTTAATAAAATATAACTAATTTAATCAAATTTAATAATATATTATCTAATTAACTTAAAAATTATTCTTTAATTTTTAAATTAATCTAATCAAATTTATCCAATTATCTAATTAAGTTTTAAATAAATAAAATATCATCAAATAGTCACATATATATTAGTACATTTAACATAGACTTGTCTCAATAATATACTAGTATACATTTAACATAGACTTGTCTCAATAATATACTAGTGTATTAATCTTTAGTTTACATGAAGTTAAATTTATAAATTATATTTTAATGTATTACTTTCTCAATTATTTTTAAATTTTGTACATAAATATATTAGTAGATACAAATATAAATATTACATTGGAAGTCCATATCCATCAAACCACTTGCATACAGTTATTTTGGCTTACGATGAAAGGGTGAGACCATCTTCTTTGTCTCATAAAGATATGCAAACTTTTAGGAATGTCATGTATGCAAGTGGTTTAATGGATATAGGCTTCTAAAGTGGTATGATAACCTGAAATAATGGGAGAGTTAGTGTTCGTCTAGATTGTTGTATCATAAATCTGTCTTGGAAGATGCATTTTCAAGAAGCCACTTTGGTCCATCAAAATTAGATGAAGTCAAATCATAGGCCTCTTTTTATTGAGACTGCAAAAACTTGTTTGCCAAAATCAACATCGTCAGCCTTTTAGGTTTGAAGCAACGTATACATCTCATAGTGACAATAATTCCTTCTCTTGGTTCAACAAAATATCTTGTTTTACTACTGATTTAAAGAGATGGAATAAAGAGGTTTTTGGTTGTATTTGGCAGTGGAAAGCTTTTCTTAAACGAGGTTAGATTTTCTTAATAGAAGTAGGATCTACACTTATGATCCTAGATTGGAATTTGAGTATAAGGTGGTTTGGAAGCCTATGAGCAAGTTCTTGTAGAGGAAGAGTTGCACTAGTTTCAAAAGCCTTTGACTAAGTGGATCTAGGACAAAGATCCTAACACAAAATACTTTCATGGTGTTATAGTTATTAGGAGAAGGAAAAGTAGGGTGGAGATGCTAAAAAATGAGAATGAGAATTGGATTGAGGATCTTATTCAATTAGAAGAGATGGTTACTCAATTTTATAAAGAATTATATAAGGATGACCCTTAGTTTTTTTTCCTTATGTGTTATCTAATGCATTCCTTGAGTTAGAAAAGGATATGGTTAGAGATTTGGAAAGAATGGTTTCTTGTGAGAAGATTTTTCATACTATTTGTCATATGGGAAGTTTCAAAGCTCCTAGCCTTAATGGTTTCCAAGCATTCTTTTTCCAAAATCAATGGGAAGTGGTGGGCTTTGATTTGTATAACTTAGTCTAGAAGATTTTTGAGTCTCCTCCTAGTATTGAAGAGATTAATGACACTTTCATTACTTTGACTCCTAAAAAGGATGATTTGAGTTTTATTAAAGATTTTAGACCTATAAGTCTCTATAATATGACTTATAAGGTGGTGACAAAATTTATTGCTCAAAGAATTAACCTTTGATGAGTTATTTGATTTGTCTTTTTCAATATAGTTTTTTCCTACTTGTCAAAGTGAGGATAATATGCTGTGGCTCAAGAGACTTTTCATTCCATGTGGAGGAAAAGTGGTACAAAAGGGGGGAGGGGTGTATATTAAGATTGATATGGAGAAGGCATATGATAGATTAATTGGATTTTTATTAAAGATACTCTAGTGAATATAGGGATTCCTACAAAAATGGTTGATCTTATTTGGAGTTGTATTTCTACTTCTTCTATGTGAGTGCTTTGGAACGGTGAACAATTGGAAAAATTTTCTCCAACGAGGGGGATAAGGCAAGGAAACCCTCTATCCCCTACCTTTTTGTTTTGTGCATTGAAAGACTTTTCCAATTAATCAATATAACTATGGATCAGGGAGTTTGGAAGCATATGCAAATAGTTAGGATGGGTAAAAAGGTTTCCCACTTGGTATTTACAAATGACCTTATCCTCTTTGTAGAAGCTTCTTTGGAGCAGGTTAATTGTAACCAGAATATTCTTAATTTATTTTGTAGAAGTATAGCGCAAAAAGTTAATTTATAGAAATCTTGATTTTTCTCTCTAAAAGTGTGGGATGGCAATCTAGAGAGTAGTTGAGTGTTGTTTTAGGCATGCAGTGGATGGAGAACCTTGTGTGACGTCTTGAATAAATAAATACTAAATAGAATACAATAATTATGATATTATTAATTGAAATAAGAAAAATAACATGTAAAACAAGTAAATAATAAGAAATTATTGTTGTGATAGTAATTATAATTGTTTTTAGAATGATTTTGGTATTAATTGTATAATAGAGCTTAAACTAAAATATTTTAAGAAACTATTTGTTGTTATTAAAATTATTAGAATAATAAAGATTTACTAATTAATTGTTAAGAAATAAATGATGGTCAAAAAAATAATAACTATAGATAACTAGTAATGTATAAAATTTATACAAGAGAATAGAAATTTGGATTAAAGTAGAAAGAAATAAAAGGATTTATATATATTAAAATTTATTAAGACAAAATGAATTTATAAAAATATACGGGTAATGGAAAAGATAAAGAAATAAAAGTAAAAAAATATAAATAAATTTTTTAAGATTTTTAAAATAAT
>JAMLFT010003863.1:0-20983 GCA_026544285.1 Pachyrhizus erosus | reverse complement strand
TTAAAAAGATTTTAATTTAAAAATAATTAATATAAAAAATATTATAAATTAAATCTTATAAAAATAATAAATATTACTTTTAATTTAAAATTTTATAAATAAAAATGAAAAGAATAGTATTTTTTTTGCCAGGACTTGTTATACTCATCCATTAATCAATGCTCTGTACATTGTCTGTGAGTACAATTTATTTCGTGCCTGAAATTGTATAATAAATCTTTTTAAATTACTGGGGTGGGAAGTGGGACCACACTTTGTATATTTGCATTTTTTTTTCTCAAATATTCATATTTGTGCATAATTTGGTTCTGATAATTTGAATATTTATCAAATGTTTTATTATAAAATTCAAACTTACTAGAATGCACAATTTACTACTTTTATCATATTTTTTAAACAAAATTTTTAAAAAAACCCAACAAATCATACATTAATTCTATGCCTATTGATTATTATTGTTCCGTTTTTCTATATTGATGTTAACAGAATTGATTTTGAAATTATAAACGCTAATTTATATTTAAAAATGTATTTCAGAAATAGATTTAGAAGAATTAATTTTAAAAAGAATAATATTGTTTCTTCTTATAAATTCTCTTATTATCTTATAAAAAATATTAAATAAAAAAAATATTTAATATCTAAAAATATTAAATAAATTTAATAATTAATTATTTATCATACAAAGAAAATATAACTACGCAGAAGAATTTAGAATTATTCTTTAAAAAATATAATAACAACTAGATACTATCCCTACAGTTAAAATCCGTTTTATTGGCTGCGCACAGTCCGATTCCGTTAGTTACTATTCATTAAGGCTAAGTTATATGTAAGTGGGCATAAGATGTATGCTAAATTACGGGTGTAAGGGCGTTATTGGAAATGTAATGGATTTGGAAGGAGTTGATTTTAGTTTTTTTTTTTTAATTTAATTAAATTTACTTTAATAGTGTTGGGTTGATTTTAGTTTTTTTAATTTAATTAAATTTACTTTAATTGTGTTTGGTTGATTTTTTTTTTTACAACATAATTTAATTTTAATTAGATTTGATTGATTATCAGGTTAAATCATTAAAAAAATTATCAATTTTTTTAATTCTTAAATAAAATAAAAATATTTCAAACTTAGAATAAATATGAAATGTTTTTAAAATTTGTGTAAAATAAAGTCTGATAAAAGAAATCAAATATAAACTCTTGTTATATTCATAAGATAAATCATAAAATTCATTCATAATAATAAGTAAAATTTTGTAACTTATTTAACTGCTAACAACATATTATTGTTTTATAACTCATTATATTTTTGGGTCAATAGAAATCATAAAAATATAAAAGATTTATAATGTTAAAGTTTTAGATAGAAACTCTCTTTGTCTTTATTACGGATTGTGAAAGTAAATGTGAAATAGTAAAATATATAAAAGTCTATTTAAGTTTATTTTATATATTTATTAATATATTAATAGGGAAATAATATTTTTTGTTATATGTTTAATATATATTTAAGTTAGGTTAAATTTGGGTGGGTCCAAAAGCTTACATCTATGATCTATTCTAATTTTAATTATATTTATAAAAATAAATCTATTCCTACCTAATGAACTAACTTAACTCACAAAAATTGGGTTGGATGCAATATACTTATATCCCTACGTGTTATATTTAACTTGTGAACTTTCATTCTAACCTAACTTAATTATATTTTTACTGTTGGATTTGATGAATGAATAACAACACAATAACAATAAATAACTCAACCACAGAGTAAATATAGCAGAAATAGATCCCATAGACTTCCAAGAATTAGTGAGGGGTAACAACAAATAAATAATAATAACAAATTATCACAATTACGTAAAAGACACCAAAGAATTTTAATGTGAAAAAACTCCTCTAAAAAATAAGGATAAAAAAAAATCACAGGTTATCTAGACTAAAGAAATAACTCTATAATTATCAACAAAAGTATAAAAGAATCTTAATGAAGTGCACAATGAGAAATAAGAGATATGATGAGAAATTATTGCTTTTCTATTCAATAATCTGATAGCCTATTTATAAACTCACATACAGGAGCTAAATAAATTAACAAATGAAAATATAAGAAAGTAACATGGTCACATTCTGTTGAACATGTCATGAACTAACTCCTAAGAAGTAAGACTCACTTAAAATTGATTTGACTAAGTAAAACAAATTAAAATCATATAGAAAAATGAACTAGTTTTTTTTCAATAGTCCTTTCCTTAAATTGAGGTTTATAAACTTCAGTTTATGTGCAACTTTCAACGGTACAAATGCTTAACAAACTTCTCAAATTTTGGAAAGGATGTAGCTTTACAAGTTTAGTAAATATACTTGTTAATTGATATTCACTTGCATAGTACTTCAATTCAATTTTTCCTTTATTGTTGAGATTTCTTAAAAAGTAATACTTAACATCAATATGCTTGCTCCTTTCATGTAATACAAGATTCTTGTAGAGTTTGATAGCTTAAATATTGTCACAGAAAATTGTAGTTGTTTCTTCTTACTTGAAATGTATCTCTTTAAGAATCTTTCTTAACCAGATAGCTTGACAAATGCAGGCTATTGTAACAACAAATTTAGCTTTTGTGGTTGACAAATTGACAATTTGTTGCTTTTTGGATGACCACGAAATAACCCATGTTCCCAACATAAAGACATAACATGTCATGTTCCTTCAATAATCTTGATTTCCTGTATAATCATTGTTAGTAAATTCAAACAAATCTGACTTCTTTCCCTTTTTGTAAAACAATTCAAAATCTTTAGTTCTTTGCAAGTAAAGAAGGATTTTCTTGGCTACTAAAAGATGCATTTCTGCTGGACTCTCCATATATATGCTTATTAAACTCACAAAATACATTATGTTGAGTCTTGTTGTTAAATACATCAAACTATCCATAATTTATTTATAAACAGTGTTGTACACCCTTTTTCCTTCATGATTTTTGTTTAATTTCAAGTCGTACTTTGCTAGAGTGTTTATAAGATTATAATCATTTATTTGGAACCTATCCAAAATTTCTTGCACATATTTTTTTTTGTGAGATAAAAATCCCATTAGTAGATTGCACTACGTCTATGCCAAGAAAGTAATGCATCAAACCAAGATTAGTAATTTCAAACTCCATCATCAATGAATTTTTGAATTCTTTAAACATGAAATCACAATTTATAGTAAATATAAAATCATTGACATACAAACAAACAATAAACATTTTTCTTTCATCTCTCATTTTTACAAAAAATGTGCTCATTTAGGCACTTTTGAAAATTTTCCTTTAAAAAATAATCCTCAATGCGACTATACCATGGTCGTGGGGCTTGTTTTAATCCATGGAGAATCCTTTTATAATCTATAAATTTTATGTTCATCACCAACCTTAATATAACCAAGGGGTCGGTCTATAAATATTTGTTATTTCAAGCTTCCATGCAAGAAAACAGATTTGACCTCTAGTTGAAAAATAGACTAGGAATTTTGTGATGTCAATGCTATCACCAATTTAATTGTATTATGTTGTGCAATTGGAGCAAACATTTCATTATAATCAACTCTATATTCTTGTTTATATCCTTTTGCTACCAATCGCACTTTTTACTTGTCAACTTCATCATTTTCTTTCAATTTTGTTTTGAAAACTCATTTTACATCAATGGTTTTATGACCTCTTGGAAGATCACAAAGTTCCCAAGTATCATTCCTTTCAAAAGCTTCAATTTCATCATCCATCGCCTTCCTCCATTTTGATTTCTTAACAACACTTTCAAAAGTTGTGGGGTCACAATCTGCAAGCAAGGCAAATTGAGTAACATGATCTTCATCATAATCAATCCTTGTTACTTTATAGTCTTTCATCTATGCTGGCCTTTTTTGAGTATGATGGAAAGAGTCATTTGTTGTACTTGTTGCAATCGGTAACGTTTTAGAGATACCAATTGATAAATTTTCAGTTGGTTGCATTTCATTTTCATCAAATACAACATCTTTACTAACCATAATATTTTTTTTACATTAGCTTGAACAACTTATAAGATTTGGATGTCTCACTAATACCAAAAAATACACATATTTCACTCTTTTCATCAAGCTTTTTTCTTTTTTCATTTTGAATGTGGGCATAGGCAATGTAACAAAGCTTTTTGAAGTAGTTTATGGTTGGTTTTCGCCCACTCTAAGCCTCTTCGAGTGTGATGTTTTGAATAACAAAAGTGAGACTTCTATTTAGGATATGAACACTCTAATTTACGGCTTTGGACCAGAATGTCCTTGAAATTCTTCCTTTTAGCTAACAAACTTCTTACCATATTAAGAATGATTTGATTCTTCCTTTTCGATATGTCATTTTGTTGTGGTGTAAATAAGTTGTTGTAAGCTCTTTTCTAATACCATGAGTATTACAAAAACAAACATATTCAAATTCCTTTAAACAATATTCTCCACCATGATCTATACAAAGAGTCTTGATTGTCTTTCCTGTTTCATTTTCAGTATGTGTCTTGAAACTTTTAAAAACACCAATGCTTCAGATTTTTTTTTTGTAAAAAGTAAACCCATATTTTTTGACTATAATAATCAATGAAAGTGATTAAATAATTTTTACTTCTATTAAAATATGGTTTTATTGGCCCACAAAGATCGTAATGAATTAACTCTAAGACATTCTTTGCTCTCCATGATTTTCCTTGAGGAAATTTTGAACAATGTTGTTTGCGAACACATTCTTCGCATACTTTAGAAGGAACAAAAATTTTAGGAAGTCTAGTCAGCATATTTTTCTAGTAGAGAGCCTATGGTCCACTATAACTCAAATGTTCATATAGAAAATGCCACAACTATGAAGAATCTTCTATTTGGTCATCAAGCAAGATTGAATATTTTCAATCTTCAGTGAGAACAACATATTTGAATAGCAACAATGATCCCTCTTGTTGGATTATATATTTTACAAGCATCATCCTTGATTGTGATAACATAACATTTTTCTTTTAATTGTCCAACACTTAATAATTTGCTTTTCAAATTAGGGACATATAGAACATTAGAAATTGTTTCAACAAAGCTATTCTTGGTCCTAATTTTAACATCACATTTTCTATTGATATTCACAATAGAACTATCACCAAAACTTACTTTAGAATGAAAATTTTCATTTAAATATGAAAAAGAAGACTTACTTCCACACATGTGGTCGATATAGATTGTATCCACATACAAAACATTTGAGTTAAATTTTTCATCAATTTGAACAACTTTTAACAAGGTTTCTACGTCTTGATTTTCTACAAAAATTGATTTTTTGCCTTTTTCTTAATCATTAGGTTGCTTCGTATAGCATTTCAAACTGTAATAACCGAACTTATGACATCTGAAACACTTTATTTTTTATTTATCAGGATGGTAATTCTGATATCTACTTTTGTTTTGATCATTATTGGCCTTGAAATGGCTACTATCATTCCTATTGTCTCTACCTCTCTTTTCTTTTCCTCTTCCTCTACCTCTACCTCTACCCCTCCTTCTAATATTGGAGAAATGAGTAAAAATAAAGGTCTTTAACGCTTGCTCCTCTATGCTTGAACTTCAGTTCATCTTTTGTTCATGAACTAGCAAAGAGCTTTGGAGTTCATCAAGAGAGAATGTGTCAATATCTTTGAATTATTCTATTGAGCATACCACATAATCAAATTTGGGTGAGAAGGAATGTAAAATTTTCTCTACAATAGTGACATCTTCCATCTTATCACCAAGAAACCACATCTTGTTGTTAATCTTTATGGTTTTGACATAATAGTTTATGACAGTTTCACCATCCTTCAGTTTTAGAGTCTCAAAAGCCCTTCTTAAGGCTTGAAGATGTGCACACTTCACTTTATAAGAACCTTGATATTTTTTCTTCATAGAATTCCAAATATTTTTGAAACTATCTTTACAAAGAATGATTTCCAAGATTGAACGATCAATAATCTAGAACAAATAATTTTTTGCTTTAAGATCTTTCAACTTTAGTGCTTCAATTTCTATTGTCTATGTGTACTGATTTTGGGGCTCCTTCTAAAACAACTTTCCAATATTCCTTTGATTTAAGAAAATTTTCAATTAGCATGCTCCAATGATCACAGTGACCATCAAAACAAGGAATTGCAGGCTGCACAAAACTGAGATCTAAAGCCATAAAAAAAATACAATTGCTACTGTTTTTTTCTCTCTCCTTTTTTTTTCTAAAGCTCACATGTTTCACTCGTACTCCTTCAACCAAGCTTTGATACCATTGATAACAATGACATCTATTTTTAAAAATAGAAATGAGAAATAAGAGATATGATGAGAAATTGTTGTTCTTCTATTTAGTAATATGATAGCTTATTTATAAGTTCACATATAGAAACTAAATAAATTGATAAGTAAAAATATAAAAAAACAACATGACCACATTCTGCTAAACATGGTCACTTCTATTGAATATGTCATGAACTAACTCTTAAGAAATATGACTAACTTAAAACTGACTTGACTAATTAAAACAAATTAAAATCATGTAGAAAAATGAACTATTTTTTTTCAACATACAAAAGAGTGTTAATAGCTAAACAAATAACAAAGTCATAAAGATTACAAATAGAGAACCAAAAAATGAAAAACCTCACATGATAGAGTTACTGTGCAAACTAAATATCTCACAACTTATAACTTGTTTTCATGATTCAACGATTCATAATGAAGAACCAGATGTTAAGAACCCGGTGTCAAAATTTCAGCCAAATCCAACGGTGAATGAATCAGTAGTTGTGCTTTTACAATGACTGCTTTATGTATAAACAAAAATTAATTTTTTTTCTTTTCTCTTTAACGACTGGTGTTTTCTCTTGTTTTAATTCTAATTGTCTCTCTCTTTTTCTCTCTCTCTAACTTTTTTTTCATATTTATCTTTACTTAAATAAGTGAAAAACCTAATGAACTTATTAATATTGAATTTTTCTCCACATAGGAAGGGGACCTAATACCCAACAAGGTTGAGTGTTTTTTAATGCACTAATTAAAATTGAGTTGGATAGTGGATTTATGGTTTCAAACTCAATCAAACTTGACCCAATCTAACTATATAATAAATATATAATACAAAAATAGTAATTGTCTAATTTTTTTATATGTCTTGTATGAGAGATTATGAGTTATAAAGAAATAAAATAAAATCCAAAACCTTACTCACTTGCAATCTGGAACAAATTATTTTTATTTTAAAGATTGAATCAATTTAATAATTGTAAGTTGTAAAAAAAATTAATAATTTCATTGAATATCAACTATTGACTTGTAAGAATTAAGAAGCAATTAAGTAATACCAATTTACTATTTTATTTGTTAAGAGTTAAAGAGATGACAATATTTTTTTCTAATTACTTAACTTGATAACCTAATCCAATCCAATTTGATTAAGTTTAATTAGACTGGACTAAAAATTAGGTTAAATTCAATCTAACTTAAGTCACTTACACTCTAATCTTAAATTAATACCACTAACTTTGTTCCTATATGTATATAAGAAACAAACAATAATATTTTTTTAGTTTCTAATTACAATAAACATATGATCACTTTCAAATATATTAAATCTTAATTTCCTTTTATATCCCTAATTTATTATGAAGTATATTATTGGAATATTGCTTATTTTTCATGGAAATGGATATATTTATTGATCTGTCAATAATATAAATTATACTCATTGGTTGAAAAAATTATTATATGGATTATGAATAGTTTCATTATATGTAATCACCACTTAAATCAATTAATTCTATAACTGTCTTTGGAATAAAATTTAAATTTATAACAATATTAATTAAAATAAACTAATTTAATTATTTTTTATTAATTTTGATAAATAAGGTATTTGTTTCTTATATATAAGAATAAAGGTATATTTTTGAAAGATTTTTTAATAATTAATATTTTTAATTTAATTCTAATTAAATTAATACTCAACTAATCAAATTAATAATTAAAAATTTAATATTATAGTATCACATCAACAATTTAATGGTCAATATTTTTTTATTAATGACTAATATGATAGTTAAACCACAATTTTTAATTTTAAAAATAAAAAAATCAAATGTCTTTATTTTTTTTATAGGAAAATGAAAATTTCAAATTGAGTAAAATAAAAAATCAAAATTATATTTTGACTTTAAAAATAGAGATTAATGATTATACACTAACAATGTAAAACAATTTTACATGGTCATCCAAACATATATGATGAATTGTGATTAAATGATTATGTAAAATTATTTTATCTTGTTGTGACCTATTTGTTCTTAAAAATATTTGATCTTAAGGAATATTTATTTCACAAAATCTTGTTTCATTTTTAGAAATGTGGAGATGAGAATATATATTTATATGTTTGTAAAAAGGTAATAAAATAATTTGGTATTTTTTATTTTAAAAAAATATATTTCTATATTTATACAGATTTTATTTCGATAAACGGAGGATGGGGGAATTTGCATGTGGAGGAAATCATATTTATTGTGTAAAAATTTTATTATCATAACTACTGCTATATCTTTACTACAATAAGGACATTTTAGTAATTATAAGATATATTTCTAGAAAAAAATAGTGTGAACTAAACTCATGTTTTAAATATACTTAAGAATATAAATTTTGAAAACTAATTTTATCAGTAAATCAGACATATTTTTTTAAAAAAATATAAAAATATCATTTTCATACAATATTTATGAGAATAAAATTTTTAAGATTTCAATAAAATTATTTGAAACTAACACTCTCTTAATCATTCATCCATAGTGTATAATTATTTAGTTTAGACTTCTTGTTCCAACCCTCACAAAAATAACCCTGTCATTGCATACACCTCCTGTATATACGTGTGCATGTAATCTTATTAGAAATATTTACTTATGTTTTAAAGAAGATACACTGTGTGTAAAAATGAAAGTATTTTATGAAATATTAATTGATTTTAAATTATGTGAAATTTCATTAATTTAATTTGTTCAGTAAAATTTTAATACAAAATTGGATTGATAAAATTTAATGTTTACAAAAATATATTGAGCAAAATAAGTTTAACAAAAATAATTACTCTTAAAATAAGAAATAGGTATATAAACATTGCTAATATACTAAAACTTTTATTTTAAAATAATAATAATTGTGTTAACAAAGTAACATTTGAAGAATATTTTAAGAAATTTAATCATACTCTAGCTAAAAAATTAGAGAGAAAGTATAAAAGATGACCGGTTATGTGTATAGCAAGAGTCTTTTTCTCCATGTCATTCCAGTTGGAGCAATCATACGTTTCTTTCTATCCTCTCATCATGTCATCGAACAATATGATTGCTAAAAGTCAAAAACTCAGTTACAATTAAAGCCAAAAAAGAAAAGCAAGCCAAAATAATTGGACGATGTCGTGCAGGGAAAATGTTAAGGTCACGTACTATGATTAGCATCAGCTACACATTTGTTTTTGTTACATTTGAAGTAATCTTTTTTTACTTGAACAGAGAGGGACTTTACTAATTTATCTGACAGATTTTGTAAGCATTGGGCTCAGTCCCTTAAACACCATTCCATATCTATTTTTTGGGCTTCCATTCTCAAATATAGATAGCGACCCATCGCTGGAAGCAATGGAGATTTAACCCAAAAAAAATGGGGCTTTATTAGATTTTCTACTGTCCTTTTACCCCTTCTGTGAAAAAATACAGCAAGAGAAACACTAAAGTTAACTTAAATTTTTATTTGGTTATAATACATACAAAGATACGTATACATATTATAATTTCAGAATCTACATATTTAGGATTTTACGTTCTTGAGATGATTAATGAATTTGGTATAAATAAGAAAAGTCAAAAACGAAATTATCTGTTTTATTAATATTATTTTAATGGTAACGTAATGGGGCCAATGCCCAACAAAACACCAAAAAAATAAATAATAGAAACTAGACGGGGGTTCAGCGAAATGCCTTGTATCTCGACCAGAAATAAGAATAAGTACAAATATGATGACATAATATGCCAATCATATTGACATTAATTACCTTTGTTGACCTTTAAAAATTACTATGACGCCTAACGTGACTCGAAGGGAAATATTGTTTTTCAAAAGCACTTTCTAAACGTGCCAGATAGAGCTGTAACTAAAAAGCACTTTTGCGAAAAGAGTTTCATTTTAAAAATAAACGCAACTTTTGCTCTCGTTGAGAGTCGAACTCAAGACCTCCCGCTTACTAAACGGGTGCTCTAACCAACTGAGCTACGAGAGCTACTTGTAAGTAAACACGCAGGTCTGATATTAGATATAGTGATGAACAATTAACTCCACCATAGCTTGGAGAAGGTGAAAAATACTATAGCTAAAGTATGGTTCTGCTTCATCTAAAATATGTGAAATTTAATATTTTTATTTTTAAATTTTTTTTATCTCATTTCAGTTTGTTTACAATTTTAACAAGTTTTTATTCTAGTATTGTAACTTTGTTATTGAATTTGCTTAAATAGCATATGAGAGTACACATAAATTCTATTTAATTTTTTTACAACAATTTTAAAAAGAATGGTGATGTATGTTAAAATACAAGATAAATGTATTGAATTTACTACGTGAGAGAGTTAACGTGTTAAAATTTTAGAAAAAAAATGAAAAAAATTAAGAAACTAATTATGAATTTTATCTATTTTAAAGTAATCAAATAATACTTTACTTAATATTCTATTAAAAATTAGAATCAATGCTCTATAATACAAAAGGGATGTCAAACTTTCTTGTTTTAACAATGGTATTCTATTTTTTTTTAACTATATTTTTCTACAACTTATTAACTTGACATATTTAGAAATCAAATACCAAATAAAGTACTCATCATCATTAAACAGATGTAGGAGTTAGTTAAAGTGTATGCTTTGTGATCTTGGTTTCCATAAAGATCAAAGATTTTATTTTGTACTAAAAAAACACGAGAACCACTACAAAAAAGCACAAAACTTTAAGATTTGACCTAAACTCAAAAAGTTTATAGGTTTTCTCATGGTTGTATAATATGTTTGGAATACCTAGTTGGATAACCCTCTTAATACACATGTATTAGAAATTCAAATAATTTCATGTAGAAAAAAGATTTGAAGTTCAATCACTTTTTGATCATCCATGTAAGAATAGAATTTGTAACATTTATTACAAACATTACATAAAAATTGTTCTAAATGTAAACAAATGAAAAAACTGTAAGAGATGAAGTTTTTTACTATATATGTTAAAACTTTATACGCTTTTCTTGAAACATGAATAATTTATGATAGCAAATGGATAAAATAAAGACTTCAACATTCAAAGAAGCATAAAATACTCCCACTTTTGCATCATTTTGAGTTGGTTAATTTGATATTACAAGTATTCATAGACTATGAAGAACATGTGACTTAAATATTCTAATTTTTACAAATTGAGAAAAGTAAGTAATCATATTATATCAAAGATGAATTATAAACATTTTTTTATAAGAGTCACAACCAAAAATGGGAAGTAACCATATCTATAGAAAACCATTGTACTCTTAAACGTAAAAATATTTTCATTCTCAAACATTTTCTATAGGCCAAATATAAATCATTAAAATGTAATTTTCCATAGAAACCAAAACATTCTAATTCTTAAACATTACAGGAACACTTAGCAATTAGTATTTAGTGATTTTATACTAATCAATTTGCTCAAACAATAGACAGAAATAGAATCAAGAAGTCATGTGCGTGTTTAACTATGAAATTATAATTACATAGTCTTTAGAAGGTGTTTGGTACAAGATTTTTTTTTTCATACTGATGATTCATCATTCTTGGAAACCATGATTCTTAAAAATGACTAAATTTGTTTAATTAGTCATAAATCATTCTCATATAAGTTTTTGGGAAATAAAAAGCGACATAGTATTTTTATACCAAAAACTTTAATTATTTATTATATTAAATGATCTTAGAAGAGTAATGTGATATTTTTATAACAATAAATTTTTTGAAAAAACTGAGAAAATTATATTCTCACCTTGTCTTATGGGAATATTTTTGTGGGAAATATAGCTAAAAAAAATTCGTAAAATATTGTTTCTTGAGAATGTTATTTTTCTTATATAAAAAAAAAGAAATGAACATTCTCAATCTTAGATTCCAAGAAATTAAAAAAATTTCTTATATCAAATACCTCCTTAAAATCCAATTGTTTTAAACTACAATCTTGCTATATTAAACACATGTTAGAATACATTTTTTAACTAAGTTTTTACTCAAATTTTCAATATCAATATTTTTTTCACACTAAATAGTAATAAAAGGTTTTCAAATAACATGTTGAGATTTTTAACTACCTCTAAAAATCATATTAAAGACTAGTTTTGTAAACAGGTTTGTAATTTCAACTTCATTACAATATTGTTGATCTAGGTAGTCTTTTTATTCCACCAATCTAATTAATATATGAATTGCGTCATGCTCATGTAATTTAAATAATTATACAAGCAAAATTATGATTTAACTTATATTTAATTTGCTTAGAATTTTACAAGAATATTTTTTTCTTTTCTCTTTAGTATGGATAAAAGGGTTGATGTATTCTTTAATAAATAAATAAAGTAACTATATTTCTACTACAACTATGATAGTTAAGAGTCATAAATTGAATTTAACCTTCAATGCTTTGTAATTCGACTTTGTATTCTTTTTTCATGCATATACTAACCATCTAAATACTTTCATATGCTCGTAATTCGATTTCCTTTCCATTACCTATTACACTATATGATAATTGTTAAAATACATATGTAGAGGTGAAGTCTCACATTAGGTAAGAATGAATAAGCTGAAAAACATATAAATGAGGAAAATTCATAAACCTGATTCCTTAAGGTTTTTTGTTGAAGGTGACGTCAATTTCACTTGTATGATGTGTTCATAGTCCATTGGTGAAGATCTTCTCAGAGTTTTCCCCTTTGTCTTTCCAAACAAGTGGTATAGGAACCGATAGTTCAACTTAATAATCAACTCAAACAAGTATAATGAAATTAGTGATGATCAAAGCCCAATAATTTTTTGTATTGAAAGTCTTCTTAACAGTGGGTCCATATATGATGATTGAAAGTTTTCATGATAATGTAACAATTAGATGATGTGTCTCATTAGATAATGATGGTACAAGTATTTAGAGCATATTGACGATAATGGATAAGCTTTAGAAGGCCTATTGACGATACAAAGGATTATAGGCGATGCTAGTTCTATTGACAATGTAAAGGTCTATCAGGTAGTGCAAATATCTAGAGTGTATTAACAACAATGACTAAGCACTAAGAACCACTATTGGATACTTGTGGAAGGAAAAAAATTTCGCTTGAAGGAGAGCTATAATATGGATGACACTCATACTTTAAGGGGACATTATTGAAGTACAAGTATAAAAGTAAAGTTTCACATTAGATAAGAATAAACAAGTTAAACATATAAGTGAAAAATATTCACAAATATAATGCTTTAGGATTTTGAGTTAAAAATGATGTCAAGTTCACTTGTATAATGTGTTATAAAATCCATTGGGAAAGATATCTCCAAAGTTTGTCCCATTTTTATTTTCCAACATTAATAATTTGCATAACAATAAGCATACATTCTCCTAAAAAATTGACAAGTATCATTGCATGGAATCACGATGTTCTGGGCACCTTAGATATGTATTTGCATTTTCTATCCTGTTCTGTTGAGGAACGTACGCACATGATGTTTCAATTACCATTCCTCTCTTTTCATAGAAAATTTGCATAAAATTTATCAGAATTTTGATCTAGTATTTGATCCCACCTTTTCACCTTCTCATGTTTCTACCAAATGAATGAACATATCTAAGAAATAGATTGCATACAATGAATAATCTTCTGAAATAGTGTATCCAAATGCATTTTAAAATAAATAGAAGAGAACAACTCTATCCGTATAGTATTCAAAAGCTTATGTTGATCAAATAGTCTTGATTCTGAGCGAGTGAATTTCCTTTTGTAGGGATAAAGGTGACGTGCCACGATTTCTTCAAATTTTGATCTTCTACAATCCAGATACAAATTGTATTTGAAAGTTGGGAGCTCATACATATTGTCTAAACATTCCGCCACAAACGTGACCCTTGTAGTTCAAACAACATTAGTAGACAAAGCTAAATTCAATTTTCACATTATATGACGAATCCAGACTTCGTACTATTTGAGCGGACACAGACTTACAATTCTATTCAATAAGGAATGACCTATGATTTACTGTTAGTCGGCATTCCAATTTTTTGGGACAGTTACAAGCAGTTTGTTTAAACTTCAAAAAATAATTATAGAAAAAGTAATTTTATAAAAATAACTTTCAAGAAACAGATAAAAATTATTTCTTAAAAAAACAGAAAATAGTACTTTAATTTAAATAAATACATCAAAATAGGAAAAAAATAAACTACTAACTTTATTTAAAAAAAAGCTTAAACAACCAGATCTTTTCCTATATATATATATATATATATATCAACCAGATCCTTAATCTAGTTTCATATCAAGAGTGCCAAATCCGAAGTAGACATCCCCCTCCCTCTCCCCAAAAAGGATTAAAAAAAACACTGCTGGATACGAAATCCAGGTTTTCATAAAGAAGTCTTTGAGTTTTAAGTGACTGACGAATATTTCCGAATCAGCTAGTAAACGGTAGAAAATTTTGTATAAAAATTACATCTTAGCATAAAGATGTGTATATAATGGGGCAAAGATGTCGGCATCATCTGTACTAGATGTATCAACTAGATCTTTTCGCCATAATCAGATAAGTAACATAAATGAAGTTGAAACTTTGTTAATAATGGTTTTTTTTTTTTTTTTGCATCCTGTGAAATCAGAAGCATGCCCTTCAATATGAAAGGTGTATAGTTTTCAATACGTAATACCTATTCTCCACCTTACTGAAGCAGCGACCCTGCAGTTCTATTTAGGAAAACACAAGTGATCCAAGCGTTTATGAGCACATGGAAAAATAGCTGTTAATTTAATGGACAGCACAAATATACCGGGCAGAGATTACATAAACTGGTATTTGGAAGTTGGGCTGCTTCTGTTTAGAGAACCTCGGGTTATCTCAGGTGAATATAATGAGACATGAAGTAATTGTAATCAGGATGATTGACTCGCAATAGCCTAAGCCAGTTTTCAGCGGCCCGTGACAGAGAATTGGCTTTCTGACATTCAGAAACCCCATCAGGGTCCCAGACAGAAACTTTGAACTTGTGAGAGGCTAGCCCAAAGATCGGTAATGATAGCTTGGATATGTCCCTACCTCTTGAATAATGATTATGTAGCCCATCAGTATTTGAACCTGATTCAAAGATCAAACTGTTATAATTGATGCATGTTTACATACATCTTGAACATATAGAAATTAAACAGACAGCAAGACATACTTTGCAAAGCTGTTGACAGGGAATGAAAGGTCAGGAAGCAGGCACTCAAGCTTTGTAATGTTGGACCAGTAGGTATTCTGTAAATTGGGTACCTTTAAAAATACACATATCAACAAATAATTTTAAATTAGTAATTACCACATGCATTGCCCAACCACAATAATTAGATGACCATGAGGATGGGAAAAACATACCAAGCAAATGAAACCCAACTTGCAGGGGAAAGATCACAGCTCCAGTATGTTTTCAACTCTGGAAATTGCCGCGCAAGATCAGAAATCTGAGTCAAGCATTATGAATACCTGTTAGGACTAAAAGGCAACATAATCCAATATGTAAGTCCAACAAAGGATAACATCTTACCTTATTTGCTAATGGCTCACGATTATAAGGTGTCTCATGCTCAAAGTATTCAAATATAAGCTGACCAGGAGGGTTGCAGCTCTCAGTCTCATCACTTGATGAACCCATGAAAGGTTTACCTTGTGAGACCCTTTCCAAAGCAAGATTGCTTGCATCCAAAACATTAAGATGATTCCTACTGCCATGAACACTCTTAGCTCCTCTTTCATGACAATAACCACTGCTGCTATCACTGCTTGTCTCTCTGGCTGATTCAGAGTCACTTTCTTGACTGGGTTTCCTGGAATAAGATGGAAATTAGATGACAATATGTTACATGCACTATAAATGATACTATGCCAAGTCTTTAAATCAGCTAAAATGGTAAACAGATCCTGAAAAGGGGTAGATCAAAACACATGGTAAAAGGGAAAATGATAAGGTGCCTTGATCTGAACCCTTCGCATTTAAATGATTATGCTTGTAAGCAAAAAACTATAAGATAAACATGTATCACATTGAATGTTGTCTAGAACTTGCAAAGTGGGATTTGTTAAAGTAGGCTACTATTAGTAGACACCCAGAAGGCTATGAGCAGGTGGACAAAATAGCATCAGAATGACAACAGGTAAAAATACTATTATTAGTGTATTTCATAGAGCTGCAGAGGGTGGGGGACAGTGGAGCATATATGCTAAATACAATCCATTACCTAGGATGCAGCTACACAATACAAGAGTAGAGGGATAAGTAAATTCACTTCAGCTGTAGTATTAAAATGGTTAGCTTTAACTCACAACAAAAGGGGCAAGTTTCAGCAGTCACTTTATTATTGTGCTCAATTTTTAGGTTTCTTAGATAGTTAGATCACACGTTTCTAATGTGCAAATATGTTACCAGCTTACTCATTGATCTCCAGAATTGTAGACAATTTGATATACAAATGTTGGCCACTTGGCCTAAGCAATAAAATCATGCACAATACAAGACAGTATGGCATGTGAGTTCTTAAGCGACTTAGTCTTTCCTCTCACTTTATGTGTTATCCTTCAACACAGTTATTAGGAGAATATTCTATGTAGCTTGCCAAAGTCGTATCCATAGCCCAATCATCAGAAGCCAACTTAAAGTCATTGATATTATTTATTTTTATCTATGAAGCCTAGACACTCCAAAAATGGCAAAGTATTGGTGTTGTACCCATCTCCAATACCAATACGCACATGATCCTCCTACACATGTATCCAACAAGAATCCTTTATTTTTAAAAAAGAAAAGCTATCGACTAATATGCCTGGGATATGGCTCCAATACCTTGAATAGGACTAAAATTACATATGACTCTATTTTTTTTTTTTCTGTATCCTTAAAGCTATAGTAAAATATATAACCTAATGATGCTTTTTGTGACATCCTAACATGGGTTTGGGAAAATATATAACCTAGTAACATGTTCATAGGGGAAAGAATATTCTGATATATGCAATGGAATGCAACTATGGTTTTGTAACTTTTGTTATGACCACAATTCACATGTATTGTTTTTATGAATTGTGATGGCCATCCTCCGATATAGTTATGTATTAATTGGACATGGTTAACCTCAGTTTAGTGTTTAGAAATATTTTGCATTTATGTAAAGTAGTTTTTTAACCTCAAGTTAATGTATCTAGGTCGTATCTTTGAACTTTTAAGAATTTCCTACATTCCCATATCTGTATCGTATCATATCCTTGTCACATCAAGTATCCTCCAGGCTTCCTAGATTTTATTCACTATAGCCACCCCCACACAAGCAAATATAAGCCGGTCAGATATCAAGAGCATCCCAAACACTATAATAAGATTAACTAACAAGGCAAGCCGCAGGGCTAACATGGGAGATTAATCTGTGAACTCTTTCCTAATTTTGTAGATCAGAAGAGTGCTAGTAACACACTTCACAATTGGTTGAAATTTATTGAAAACTAAATAAATCACAAAACTCATCAAAATTTGTGATTTTCAATAAATTTTAGTCAATAAAAGAAAATGTGTTAAAAAAAGTGCATTTAGGACTGTTTTGCTAGTATTTCTCTTGTAGATAAAACAGAAAGTTTGCTACAGACTCATTCAATTCTGCTTCAACTTGTTAGAAACTAGAAAGTGTATGAATGTGATTATTAATAAGGCATGAAATCCTTCTTTTAATGTTTATCATCGCATCAGCAGACTACAAATAAAACCCTCATGGTCTTAGCTAGTAATTTGAATCACATTTACACATCATGCAGAACAAGAGGAATGACAAAATCTTCTGTGTGTGACTTCTAAAATGAACAAATCCAATTCATCCAGTCATAACAAAAGCAAATTGTAAAAGAGAATAATAACAAATAACATTGTTTTAATATGTTAAAATGAAGGTAATTAATCATCAATCATCGAGAGGTGCATTTATAATTAAGAGGAACTTGGCGAAACATTTAAGAGCCGGATTTAATAACGACATGTTTCATGCCAACATACTCACCTTAGCCGTGTGGAGGGCTTTGACGGATCAATATACAGCTGAATGGCAGACAAGGAGACGTTATAATACTGTGTCACGGATTCACTCCCATTCAACACTATAGGAACACCTGCCCCATAAGCACTCCATTCCTTAAAAGACTCCCACAAGTCCCCAAGCACAAAGTAAGGATGCAATTCTGCCTCCCTCGATTTCCATCTCCTTGAGTTTGTCTGTTAATTCGCACACACAAAAAAGTTCCACCCATATAAGTGGAATGTCCTCCGAAACAAACAAAAACCAATGATACCTTAAAACTAAACAATATTCAAACTATACTAGGTTGTTTGTAACAGCTCATTTTAGGGGTTACCTCAAAGCAAGCCATAAATTACAAAAGCTAAACCGCGTTCATGATTCATCTACATTGACTAATCAAAGATCCTATCTATTCATTCAATTCATTCACTCATTCACTAACTAAAAGGGTCCAATGCTGCTACTGCACTGCGAATTAACTAAATTCAACACCTCCACCATGGTAACCAGTAACTAGAAAGAAAAAACAACACACAAAAACAAAATCAAATAGCGTAATTGAATTGATATTGATGTTACCTTGGGCAAATATTGGGCGGGAACAAGGGGCGTGATGTGCTCCAACAATCGATCCAAATTGGACATGTCCGATGTGGCGCGCGAAGAAATCGAACAATCGGAAGAGGAACCGGGCCTGTTCTCCGAGGAAGTTCTCGACAGCGACGACCGTTGCTGCTCCTGCTTCTCTCTGTGTTTCCGCAGCGGCGGCGGACTGTAGAAGCGGTTCTCGCCGAGATGTCGATTGCGGTTGCGGCTTCCGCCAACGATGGCGGCGCCACCACCGGCCGACATTGACGCGGTGGTTCGCGAGGCGATGGTAATTAGGAGGACGAAACGACGACGTTGGGTTTAGGTTAAGTTTCAAAGAGAAGAGAGAGCGAGTGAAAGAGTGCGAATGTGAACTGCGAAAGGGTTTATTATTTAGCGAGTCCAAGTGATTGCGCACTCCACGCTGAGGTTTTCTATGTGGATTTAACACTCCAGTCTTAGCAACAACCTTTTTATTATTATATAAAAAAAATATCTCTTTTATTCACCATTTATTTACTTTATAATAACTATTTCTTATTATATTTTGTGCGTTAATTTTTTTTAATATCAATAAAATTGAATTCAAATCTTATTAAACACGATTTCGGAACCAAGTATTATGAATAAAAAAAATGGTCGAAAAGAAAACGTAATTCCTACTCTGTTTTTTTTTGTTAAAAATAAAATATTGTATAGCTAAAAGTTATGATTTATCCTTTTCAGCAAAGTGTTTTCGAAATGCAGGAAGAAGACTTTATTTTTTAATACGTAATATGTAAAGACTTTACTTAATGGTAACAAAAGAAATATTTGAATTATGTAAATACTTCTCTAAATATAATATGAAACAAAAGAAATATATATTTTTAATGGTATGAAAAATTATAATTTGATGATTTATCACATGCAGACAATTCTGTAATTTGATAGTTACCCGTTCCAACTCAACCACACTTGTCTTGTCGCGAGAACAGTAATATACGTGAATACAAGATGCTTTGTTCCCTTCTGGGTTATTCTTTTCTGATAATTGAAGCCCTAACCCTTAAAGAAAATAAAGAAAGAAAAACTAGTGCTTCATTTCTTGTGTTGGTCATTTTCTACTTCAATTCGTTTGTGTAAGGAAATGTTGGTATAAGAAATATATTTTTTGTGTTGTTATTAATTAATTAGGTAAAGGATAAGGACTTGAAATATTTTGTATTAATGTTAAATTTGATTGTTTTAAAAGTTAAATTTTTTTTAGTTCATATTCCAAAAGTTAAATTGTTTGGGTAAGATATAAATCTGGGAATTCATTCTTTCCAATTCCTCCAGATTTTATTTTTATTTGTTTGCAAGCGGATTTGTCAGCTCGTTTAGGTTTTGATGTTTGGGCGTCAGCCCTTTTATTTCGTAAAAAAAAAATTAAAATTGACAGAGGATTATTTTAATTCAATTTGAGATTTTTAGTTACAGCATGCGAAAATATACTTCCCTAAAGAATTTTTTTAAAAAAAAACCCTACGTTCGTGAAATTTATTCAGATTAAGTCAAATTAATAAAACTAGTTCTGATAAAATATAACTGCTTATTAAGATTATTTGTACATATGATATAATTTTTTTCTTCATGCTCCCATTTTAATAAATATTATTTGATTATAATTAGTTTTATTTTTTATTTCAATATTATTAATGATTATTATTTTTTTAAACTTTTTTTTATAAATGTCATATTAAATTAATTTAATATATTATTATTTTCTTTAAATTAAATTGACTATCAATTTACTAATTCTATAAATAAATTAACATTCTTTATATATTGTTAAATGTTTCATCGTCACATTATTTTTATTTTTTAAATTTTATTAATAAATTTTATTTTAATTATTTTTATAAATAATTTTTAGACATAAATAATTTTTTAATTTTTATAAAATAGAGTATTTTTTTTTCATTTTTTCATTTTTTTTATTAATCCTTTAAATATTT
>JAMLFT010003862.1:0-20988 GCA_026544285.1 Pachyrhizus erosus | reverse complement strand
TAATAAATCAAAATTTATATATTTTTAAATATAAAAAAATGTTTTATAAATTATAATAAATCTTGATTTAATAACACCAAATTTTGTTATCTTTCTTAAAAAAAATTCCGATAATCATAACTAAATAGCATAAGAATTATTTATATTATTTAAAATTTTTAATTGAATATCACGATATTTTCTTATTAGAAAAGTTTTTAAAAATCTTTAATTGAATACACCTCTTAACATCGTGAGGATGAATAATTCAGTACTAGGATATCAACTTTGGTAAGTTATTTTCAGATTCAATCCTAGCAAGTGTTGAATGTGAAAGATAAATTAAAATGTTTAGAAATAGATCAGTGATCATAAAGAAGTCCGCAGCTTATCAACTACCTTATCATCTCTCACCCCTCTCCCTCCATTTTTTAACCATCACCAACTACTCTCTCTCTCAAATGGCCATATCTTCCTTCTCCAATATCTCCACACACTTTTTCTCTCGCTACAACCACTCCTCTCTGCCCACCCGCACAATCACAACCCGCCATGGAACGCTCATCTTCTTCCCTTCTAAGCTCAAACATTGCACTTTCACGTCCACCCGTTTCATCCATGCTACAGTCACAGCCATCTCCTCAGCCGGAGATGGCGGCGGCGGTGGCAGTGATGATAGTGGCAGTGGCGATGGTGATGAAGAGGAGGAAAGGGGCCGGAATAGGGAAGAGGCGATGGTGGCGTTGGTGGAGGCCGGCAGGTCGCTGGAGAGCTTCCCGGAAGATTTGGCAGCGGCAGTCACGGCAGGGAGGGTGCCGGGTTCGATAGTGCGGAGGTTCTTCCAATTGGAGGAGTCAGCCGTGTTGCGGTGGTTGCTCGATTTTGGAGGGTTCAGGGAAAGGTTGCTGGCGGATGATTTGTTCTTAGCCAAGCTTCTCATTGAGTGTCTTGTCATCATCTTCACCAAGGTTTACATTTCATCCAACTTTCTTCTTTTCTTTTTTCTTTTTGTATGAATAATATAAGGTAAAAAATGTCAACACTAAATGCCCATCAATATATATAAACATGATTGATGGTATGACATGATAAAAAAAAATTTAAAAATTAAAAATGTTTGATAGTTAGAGATATCTAAATTTTATCATCCATAATGTTCTGGAAAGTAAATTGGTTGCAAGTAATTTGGTTTTAGTAAAAAAAAATATACATTCTAAATCCTAAAAAAAAATATTAATATTAGTAAAATTTTACTTTTAGGGAAAGGAAAATGTGCATTATCGTTGGCATGTTTGGTTAATTGTTAAAAGAATATTTTTAATGCTGAATATATTTTTGAAAAATAAATTTAATTTCCTGACATGTTTAGTATATGTTTAGATTAAAGTTTATAAATTTAAGTTTAGGTTAAAGTTAAGTTTATAAAAACAATCTAAGTTTTAATTTTACAAAACTCAATTTTTAAATAAAATATTATTGTGCAAAAATACTTGAGAGTAACTAAACATATCACAAAATTGAATATTTTCTTCAAAATTATATTAAACATCTAAAAATACTTTTTTAATGAAACATGTCCTTAGGTATATCTACAAGTACGTTTATATAGTAAAATTTTGCTTGAAGATCAATTTTGTAAAAATAAGACTTATTTACTTTTGCAAACTTTGATACAAATATGTACTAAGTGTAAAATATTGGTTGATCCTTCTTTTCGTCTCATTTTTTTTTTCTTGACTTTTCTGCATTCCAGTGTTTATACTCATTTTCCGATTATGTTTATCTCCTTGAAGCCTTTAAAATATTTTGTGAGTTTCTCCGGTTTATGAACTTATGACCAGAAAATCAGCCATCCAAATGCAATCAAGAGTGATAAGGACTTTAGAAAATTCTTGTGCAGATACATATACTTAACATATTGGAGTTTTCACATTCAGAATTTAGTATATTAACTTTTAAGATAATTCTATCATATTTTTTTTTCTAATGGTGAAATGTTTTAAAGAATTTATTTAAGATAAATTTAACTCGTTTTCGTCTCTAAAAATTTAAACTGTCATTTAGTGTGCTGTTTGGATTGATCACCGTTTATAATTAGATTCAATCACAAACCAATGACAAAGAAATATAATTTCCACACACAACCGTCCCAAGAATATATATATATATACTTTAGTGTCTTCTAGTGAAGCATCTATCATACAAATGATCAATCTGTAATGGACATTCTGTGTGCTTTCAGGCTGCTGCAGAATTGGAGCGCCGTAAAGAAAATTTCACTAAGGAGCTGGATTTTGTTGTTGCTAATGTGGTATGCTTATCAACAAGATATAATAATCTTTTTCCTATAGTTATCTAACACAAAATGTTATTCTAGTTCTTATCATTTGGTCCTATAGTTACAAAGATATCCTTTTTAAACCTATGAGGACTAAACAAATTAAAAAGATATCCTTTTTAAACCTATGAGGACTAAACAAATTAAAAAGATATCCTTTTTAAACCTATGAGGACTAAAAAAAATTAAAAATTGATGTGTAGAAATTAAAAGAGACTGTTTTTAAGTATAAGAATCAAAAGAAAAAGTTTTTATGATTATAAACATCAAATGAATAATTAAACCATTTTTAACGTGTCAGCTCTATCTTTTCTACATATATGTGAGTCTGTGAACTAGACTTGATGCCTTAGGTTTCCAATTCACAGATTTAGATCAACAAAATGGTAGAATCATATTTTTCTAACAGACCTTAAGTGGTAAAAATTATTGATTTAATAATTTACGCCTACTCCATCGCAAGCCAATCCACATTGTTTATTTTTCGTGCCTAGAAGATGTCTGCTCCTACATTTTCCCTTTTGTACTAATCATATTTCATATTTGAATTAACTCTTCGCACTTTGAAGAACTCAATTTGTATGTTGTCCAGTTCTTTATGTAAGAATCTGGGAACCACCTAATATAGTTTTTCAATTTATCTTAGGTAACAGGCATTGTAACAGGTTTTGTGCTTGTGTGGTTTCCTGCACCCACTGTTTCTCTCAAACCTCCTCTTGCACTCAGTGCTGGACCCATTGCTAAATTATTCTATGGTTGTCCTGATAATGCTTTTCAGGTTAACACTCTTTTGCTTTCTGCATTTCTTCTTTCTCTATTTTATGTTTTAGTTTTAGTTGTAATTGCTACAGTGGATATGATTAGAAGTTGATGATCTCTACAGGTGGCTTTACCTGGAACATCTTATACCCTTCTACAAAGAATAGGTGCTATAGTGGTACGTGTTGGATCATTTAAAGCAAGTCACATAATTTTTTCCTTATAAATGAGGATCATCTCCATCTCTTGTGCAGCGTAATGGCGCAAAGCTATTTGTAGTTGGCACCGGTGCTTCATTGGTAAATTAACACATTATTTGTTTGCACAAATACCCTTTTAGCTTGTTATAGTTTTGGCAACTTCTTGAAAATTTCTCCACCACTATGAAAGTTACTTTTAGTCCTTACAACTGGAATTCTGCTGATATTCGAAATATACAGAAAAAAAAATAATTTAGGTTAGCCTTCCTGCACTAGTTTCATTGTCTTGATAGTTAGACTGAGCCTTTAATGGCCATTGGAGACAGGGTAAAAGTATCATATTTATTAGAAATTTCCTTGCTGTTTCTCCGTATTTCACTTTGCTTCTTAGTCTAGTATAAATTTTTGCATATATAGTGCTTGTATTGAAACTATGTATGTAGCTAGATGACACGAAATAACAACCAAGAAAGTATATAAAGGAATAAGTTCAGATACATCATTAAATACAGTTGAGGACATAAAGTAAATATTAAAATGTTATTTTAGAGATATCTCTGTTCCCTGTTCCTCTAAATTCTCAAGCATGTTGTATTGTTGTTCTTATGCAGAATAATATAGAAGGAAGTATATATTATACTAATTACACTCATCCTGCTACAGATTCCCAAGAGAAAACTGTTTCTATTATCCTAATTACACTCATCCTGCTAGACTGTTACTGTTTTCTGTACGACATTCTTCATCAACGCCTATGATTATAGAAGGAAAATCATTCCTAGCATATCATGTGGTAAAGTTCAATATGCAGAATAATATCAAGAAACTGGACTTCTAATCTTCAGAGTGCTTTTGTCTATAATTTGAATTGAACATATGAATGTTTGTAAAAATTAAAAAAATCTTCTCCATGTACCGGTAGAGTGACTTGTGGCAATGCCTTTTCAGGTTGGTATAGGTATAACAAATGCATTGATCAATGTACAGAAGGCTGTTAATAAAACATTGGCTGCCGAGGCTGAGAATTTGGCTGTAATATCAACCAGTGTAGCATATGGAGTTTACATGGTTGTAGTTAGCAACCTCAGGTATTCCATTTCCATAACAAACTACAATAATTGTGTTTTACCCCTCATTTTTGTACTAATTTTGTATTTTTAGAGTAGTGGATATCCCATCAAAAGAACAGAAGTAGTGAATAGATGAATGCACCCCAAGTTACTTACATGTGTTCATTGAGTATCTTAGTGTGGCTTTTCCCTATTAAAACACATGATATTTTGAAACAGACTAACTTTCTGGGTTATGTATCCTGAGTTTAGGAATGAAATACCCTGCACTGCTATGAAAAAAAATTGGAGTGCATATGTTGTGCTACCATTTGAAATCGAAAACAATTGCAGTTGTGACCCAGGAGGAATAACATTATTTGAAACCAGCTGTTATTTTTATTTATCTTAGGGATTTGTCCACCCACTTTGTTTGGTAAATTAAGTAATATATTGCTATAATTAACAGTTTGGTCCCTCAAAATGTTGTCTTTCTCAAATGACTCCCTAATATTTAACATTTTTTATGAAGATAAATGTTTACAGAAGGATTTGTTAGGAGCGATAAAAAGTTTAATTAAGACTAATTTATTAAACGAAGGACTAGATTACAACGAGAAGGAACCACTAAGGTCAACCTAGTGGTGGAGAATTGGAATAATACGCATGAGGTTATAGGCTTGAATTTCATTGCGACTGTTATACACCAAAAAAGAAATTACAACAAGAATGTTAACAAAATAATGAAACTTTGTCTGATACGAACAATGAATGGGATTACAGAAAGGTACAAAAACCCAATTGACAATGAAGAGAAACTGGTATGCTGTTCCAAAATATCTTCCAGCTGGAAAAACTTGTGATTTCAACCCTGCCATTGCTTTTCAAGTAGTAAAAATTATCCACTAGTGGTAACCTCTCACAGTGGCAAAATTTGTAGATCATGAGGATCTTTGCACATTAGCAAAAAACACAAGAAACAAGAAAAACAAAAGAACCTCTTATTAAGGATTTGTCTTTGTGATCAGGTACCAAGTACTTGCAGGAATTATTGAGCAACGGATTCTAGAACCATTACTACACCGAAACAAGCTTATACTAACAGCAGCATACTTCACTCTTAGAACTGCCAATACCTACTGGGGCTCACTACTGTAAGATTATTGATTTAGCTAAATTAATCTCTGTGCATATGCACCATAAAGCATACTGTTTCTTTTCAGTCCTCACTTTTTACACATCTGTGAGTAGGTGGGTGGATTTTGCTCGATGGGTTGGAGTCCAGAAGACAAAGGATTAAGCATTTTTTGCGATACTTCATTGGTCAAAGCTTTAATATATTGATTCATTGGCATAACTTCAAATGGTTGGTGATTAAATTTGTACCCCAATGTTTTGTTTCTCTTCCTCCCTTGTCTAAGCAAAAATAGTAAATTCGTCAGTAACAAACATCTGCAAATAAAAAAACCTGCCTCTTGTCTAGTTGACCACACAACATATTGAAATACAGGTGGTCAACTTTACAAGATCAATCAATCACTAGTGCGTACAACTTACCCGATGATGTTATTTCCAATTGTTTACTATGTGCTGAAATCAAATTGAATGAAAACTAATTGATTCTCACCATTTTATACAAATCTAAGTTATTTCCGATTGAATAATTGATTATTTTAGTCTCCGAAAACGTGAAAATGTGACGTGTAGATAATTTAGTTTTTAAAATAAAAAATTATCAATTTAATTTTTTAATATAAAAAAAATGTAACATTTTATCCTGTAGTTAAGTTTTTGTGAGATTATTTTGTTATTAACTTATAATGTTTTAGGAACAAATTGATATTAAGTTATATAATTTAAGGATTAATTTATTTAGTTGTAAGACAAAATTAAAATGTCACATTTTTTTTTTAATTTAGAAACTAAATCGATAATTTTTTTTAAGAATTACATTGTTAGCGTCTCACATTTTCGATGTCTAAAATGGTTATTTACCTTTTCTATTTATTTGTTTTCCTTCTTCCAATTATTCATCTATTGCTTCCACTGCATTTGCATTAAAACAAATCTAAATCATAAGTATGTTTAGATAAATTTTTCCCTAAACACTTTTAGGATAAGAAAATAAAATAAAAAATTAAATAATTTTTTTCATAAATTTAAATTAACTTATACATAAATTATTTTATAGATGATTTCTTGTATAGTTTTTCTAAAATATTTTTTAATTTATAAATAAATTATTTTAATTTATGAAGAAGTTTATTTTATTTATTTCTTTTCTTAAATTTTTTTAAATAATTTCATATAAACATGTCAAAACTTTCAAATTAGATGTTTCTATTTTGGATTTAGATCCATTAATGATACAAATTATAGTGACAATATCATGACATGAGAGAAAGATGAAAAGCAATGAAGATAAGACCTAGCTTTAATAGTCTTTTAAATTTGTTTTTTTTTGTCTTTTTCTTTTCGTTGTTTGTAGTTGATATGTTAGTAAGATGAGAGTATTCAAATCCTTTCTTATAATTTCTTGACTCATATTATCAAATACTTTATGAATTTTTTTTTTTATCTTTTTCAACTATATCATATCATATATAATTTTTTCTATCTTTTCTCTCTTTTGATCTCTTTAGAGGTCATTGAGATGTTAGGTGTTTGTGTATAATTATCAATAAATATATTTTTTTTAGAAAAAAACTAGATATAAAGTCACGTGCTACATTGGTGTCTAATTTTTTTTTCTTTTGAAAAAATTAATAATAGTCATAGGTATTAAAAAGTAGAAATAATACAGGTTATAATTATGTCTTTGAGTTGAATTCATATAGTATTTCTGAATTTGATGTGTTGGTATATGAAAATAACTATATGTACTCATGGTTAGTATACTAATTTGGATTTAATTATAAGCAATAAAAATATATTTTTATCTTATTTAATGTTATAATCTTAAAAATACCCTTGAATTAATTGTGAATCTAGGTTCTATAACTCATATTTATTCTCAATAAAGTTTCAATGAATGACACTTTAGGAAAAAAAAAATATGATTAGTAGAATTTTGTAAAAACATATGATTAGTAAAATTAAATGATATTAATCAAATTCCATAATTAGTACTAAAGTTATATAATTTTGCTTATATTAAAGTCTAGAGGTTTTACATGAACTTTGCGCTTTCAACTATTGTTTTAGTTCCCACTACATGGCTAAGTTTGCTAATCCCAAATTTCTTTATTACATCATAATGTAAGAATATTCAAATTCCTATAAAGAGGGATGTTAACAATACTTTTTCTAATACTCTCTTTGTTATTGACTAATTTTTTTTTAGAAATTATCAATTTTGGTAGGTTCTACTTCTAAATTAGGAGATAATCATTAAAAAAAGAAGTAGGAGGCACCAAAATTAGTAACTTCTAATAAATTTCAATCAATAATAGAGAAAATATTAAAATGAGAGTATTAAATAGAGTGTTGCTAGCATTCCTCATAAAGAGGAATAAATTTGGGGGTTTATTATCTTTTGGTCTCCAAATTTTTTCAATTTTTTTTAGTTCCTAATATAAATTTTGACTAGTCAAAGTTCCTAAACTTTTTTCTATCACCACTTTTGGTTCCTACATTGAAGTAAAAACACATTAATAAAGAAAATATGCATTTAGAGTTGGCTCTGACTTTAACAAAAAAAAGTTGACTCTACGTTGTTCATATACATTAGAATTGTGTTGGATACATGGATACTAAATCCATCAATGCTAAGTTGCATGTGTAAGTTTTTGAAGCAAACACAATTAAGAATTGATTAAGCTAACACTCAAACTACCACATTATACACTTGAACTCTATTGTAACTATTTTATAAAATCATATATATATTTTTTATTTCAACTTATGTCAGCTTAGTCAACTCTACTTTTAATGTATTAAGTTTTATTTTTACATAGTGTTGGCTTTGTTGAGCTAATGCACTTTATTTTTAATTTTATTTATCTTGTGTTGGCTTAGTCGACTCTACTTTTTAATATATTTAATTAATTTTTTGTTTGGTGTCAACAAAGTTGACGCTAATGCATTTTATTTTCTTAATTCTTCTTTAACTTGTGTTGGCTTAGTCGGTCTTATTTTTAATATTTTTAATTATTTTTTCATTTAGTGTTGACTTTACGTCTAATTTTTGTGTAACTTGTGTCAACTTAGCCTACACTATTTTTAATATATTTAATTATTATTATTATTTTTTTAAACTTTGTAAAATGTACTTTAAAGAAGAAGAAATGTAGAAAGTACAAATAGATTTAAGAAATGGAAGAAACGTCACAATTTCCTAACAAATTGATAAGTCTAGGAAGATCCGTCACAAAGAAAGTGTTTCTTTGATAATAGCCTATGCTTTTTGTGAGGACCAAGAGAGAACTCACAAGCACTCAAGAGAGAAAATATCTCAATTTTGAAAAATGAATGTCAAAGTTACACACTTGTGGTACAAGCTTTTATACTATACTAACAAGTAAGCTAATTAAGGTCAAAGGTCCAAATCCATTCAAGAGGTCCAATAGTGACCTCTAACATAAAAAACAAAATAATATTACACACAAAGAGACGCCACATGCTTCATATGTTCATGTTTCTATGTTGGACCTTAAGAAGACCCATTCCACTCCTGCACCTCTAAGTGACCTCCATGGGTTTGGGCTTTGGCTTAAGAAGTCCACCACACTCCTTGCACATCCAAGTCATGCCACCAAGGCCCAAATATTTTTCCAAGTACCTCCTCTTGATTTTCTTCTTCAATGTCCTCCTTGGATAGTCGTCTATCATCCCTTCCTTCTTAAAGTGAATTCAACCTAGAATTTGAATCTTTGGTACCTACATCACAAGGAAACAAAAAACATATTTTAGTTACAAGTCAACACAAGAAAACATGTTTTACAATGTAACATAAGAGAGCATGTATTAATTTTGTTGTCCCTTTGTAGACATCTATCACATTGACAATGTACAATTTCTAAAAAATCTCATACTTTTGATAATAACAAAGATATTAAAATTTGATATACTAATGAGTTTTTATGAGTTATGCGAACAACCTATGTATCCAAAGTGTATAAAGTTTATTCTTTTAACTTGGACATTAAAATATGTTTTAAATGAACAAGCATCCAACACACTATAAATAAACCTATCATCTAATGCTATTTTCAAACTAAAAAAAGGTTTAGTGTCTAAGTGTAGTGTTTGTCATCCAAATCGTAATGAAAACTAAAAATTATTTTCTATATACACTTAAAGGTTTTCATTAATTATGTTTAGTCATGAAAGTCAAAACATTCATGAGTCTAAGTTAGAGGCTAAAAAGAAGAAGCAACAAGAGGAAGAACTTCAAGCCTAAGAAAAAGAAGTTCTAAAACAAGTTGTGCTTGAGTTTGTTATAACATTAGAAACTGAAGAAGCCATCTTTGAAAAGGAAAATGATTTTTTAGAGAGGATGAAATTTGCTGTTGAACTAGCTACATCTGTCATTTCAATAGATCTTGAAGAAGGATGCAAGCAAATGAAACCTATCCCATTTAAAGTAGATATTGCATTAGAAGAAGCAAAACAAATTAATGAAGCCCTTCTTCAATATGTCATTGTTGCTTCCATTGCTAAACCATCTACACTAGTAGATGATGCTGAAGATATAGATTCATATGCTCGCATTCTACCTTCCTTTCAACAAGTTCCATTAGAGAGCTCCAATTACAAAGAAGACGTAGGTTGGAAGCTAAATCTATAGATAATCTTGGTACTAGGAATGACCTAACTCCTATATCAAGAGTTTTCTCAACCCTAATGAGCCCTCTTAAGAAAAGAAAACCAAGATTCCAAATTAGGTTATTGGTATTTGGTTCTTTTCCTGAATGGTGGTATAAGACTCTAGTTCTAGTATCTCTGCCTTTACCTAAAATCAACATTAACCATTACCATGACTTCAAAGTAAAGTGTAGCAACCCATAGGATGAATCACAATATTGGAGGAATTGGAATCTATTGATACTAGAAGATGAAGATCTACATCTAAAAGTTGTAGATTTTGACAAAGTTTTTATTAAGAAGGTTCCAGGTATTTCTTTGTCTAAAATTCCAGGTATTTCTTTGTCTAAAATTCCTTCTACTAATGAAGACATAGTTAATTCTTCAACCCAGGGCATGACCCACATATACAAGTCTTTGAGCCAAGACCTTAGGTTGCTCCTAACTCAAATGGAATCATCTTCGTGCAAAAGTCTTCAAACAGAAAAAAAATTCTTTTACATGTAAATATATCGAGATGCCAATCAAATTTCTTTGATGAACTTCCTTACATGAGACCCTACAATCTGCAATAGCTTCTAGGTCTAATTGCTTCCAACAATATCTTGATGCCTTAGATAAGACCTAATTGCTCCCAAATCCTAATGAATCAATAGTTATTAATAATATTATGCAACTTTCATGATTAAAATAAGGAATTTATTATTCCTACAATTGATATAAAAAGGACTAACTCTAACCTTTGGAAAGGTATTTGTAATAAATGATTGTTTATTAAGAAGAATCTAATGATAACTCTTTAGTCAACTTTTGGAATCATATTTGGCCCCTTGTGTAACATAATTTTTACACAATGCATCTTCTACCATCCCTCTAACCATGTTTGCTAAGATGGT
Organism: Pachyrhizus erosus; assembly: GCA_026544285.1. Taxonomy (NCBI): domain Eukaryota; kingdom Viridiplantae; phylum Streptophyta; class Magnoliopsida; order Fabales; family Fabaceae; genus Pachyrhizus; species Pachyrhizus erosus. The sequence goes on along the minus strand of JAMLFT010003862.1, from coordinate 9,962 downwards.
TTATGAGTATATTAATCTAGATGGAAGTTGGGATTTAATTTAGTTGGCCAATTATCTTCCCTTGAACGAGTGAGACATTATTCATGTAATACCTCCACCAAAAGTGTCTAAAGGAGTTGACTCATTATCTTGGAGTGATATTGTATATGGTAGCTTTATTGTGGCTTCTTGTAGTAGACTGAACTCCTCCTTTACTGTGAATAATGATCCTTTATTTAGAATCATTTGGAGGTGGAACAATCGTGAAGGAACTCATTTTCTTCTTTTGAAAATTTTAGTTAATGCCCTCCTTATTAATGAAGCTAAGCAAAGGTGACATCTCACTAACGATGCATCTTGCCTTGTTTGAGTGTTGGTTTAGAGAATTTAGACCATGTTTTGCATCACTAACAATGCTTTTATTGATCCCTTCCAACTTAAGCTCAACTTTTTTCCATCATGATTTTGAGGAGTGATTGTTGTTTAATTTAAGTGCTTACTTGATCGTGAATAGTAGAAGTTGGAACCATTTATTTGTTATGTCCTTGACAACTTATGGTTTTGCAAAAATAAATTCATGTTTGAGAATTATAGGACTCGCCCTTTTGATGTTGTGCACTGAATTTTGAGTCATGTTGATGCCATAAAAGACCTACATTAAACTTCCTAGATAATCTAAGTCCTAAATCTCCAATGTCTTTGAGATGACAAAGAGAATCCCAAGTTATAGTATGTATCTGCAATGATTATTCTCACACAACATTGATGCATCATTTAAGTGTTAATTATGTATTCAATATACTTATGAGCTATGAAAGTCATCTTGCATTAATTTAATATACATACTTTGTCATGTTAAATAATTCTTAAAAGCCTTTTTGCTTAAGGAATTATTTGGAATCTCAATACGTTTTTGAAATATGACAGTGCATAATAATAAAACTTCTACATCCTTTGATCACTAATTGACTTTTGCTAATTGTTAGGAACTCAATTGCATTGCTAGAGTGAACAAGACTTGCAATTTTGTCAAGATTGATTTTTGCAAATCAATTATTTTCCTTTCGTTGGAGCAAGAGGCCTTTTATTTCAACACTTATTGGTCCAATGCTTTAAAAAAATGTTCTACTTTAATTATAAATGTTACATCAAATATATTATGTAGAGTGTTTGAATTAGCTTATTTTGTATTTAGAAACAACTTATAACCAAAATGTTGAAGATAGAGCTTTTTTTTTGTTACTAAAATGCTATTGTAAATTAAGCATAACCAAGCATGTGATTTAGCCTCAACAAAAAATGATATTGATTTGAAGTGATAATTAACATGATCATCATAGTTGATAAAGCAAGTTGACTTCATGAAAATGCCATTCTTAAAAAATAGTTTTTGTGTAGTGTAGTGTTTTAAAAATTAGATCAATTGTCAACCCGATCAATGTATTGGGATGATGGATCACTAGTCAAACTAGTTGGTTAATAGTTGCACCACACAAATTGGTGTAAGTAACATAAAATATAAATATATGTATTAATTGTGTTATAAATTTAGTAGTTAATCATGATTGTTTGATGGTAAGTTGATCCACTAAATAATTTTCAAGTATTTGGTTCAATTATTGGGTGTGACATTTTTCTTTTGTATTTCATTAAATTTTATTTTAAAAAAAATATTTAATATTAGTTCAACTAGTTCAATTAAATTGGTTAATTGGTTCAACCAGACTTGTCCACTAGTTCAATCACAAAATTGGCTGGTTCAAGTCGGATTTATGATAGATTCAATCTATGAATCAACTCAGACTCCTAATTTTCGATTCAACTATTTGAATTGATTTTTAAAACTATGATTCAATATATGCAATTAAAATTACTTGTGAGATACCAAATATTATATGTGACAATATTAATACTCTAATTGGTTTCACATGGTTATTTCCCTTACTACAACTTCCTATCTACTAATTCACCATTAATGGCAAAGTATTATAAGCCCTTTTCTACGTGGCCTGCATAACAGCATAAAGTGCATGTGTTAATTGTGAATCTATAAAATGGTGTATATAATTTGTATTGATCGACACTTATTTTTCCTACCATAGAATTATGGATGATATGGATGTTATAAAGAGATTTTGAGTATTAAAGCTTGGTCAATATTTTGTTGCTTATGAAGGTGCATGACTAATTCTTGTGATCCCAAAACCTAGTGTACCAAAAAATTAAGGTATGATATAATGGAGTAGATTGAATTCAAATTGAGGTCTATTTATTTTGTTTAAACAAGATGTTTGTAATTTAATATATAAAATTCCTTATTATAGGCAGAAATTGAGATTGGTGATGGGCTACTTGACATTAGATTGACCACTAAGTGTCTTCAAGCTCACGCATCAATTTCTTATTAGTTGTCACCTTTCACCTAGTATTGGTTTTTGTATATCCAAGAGTTGAACTTAATGGGCTAAAGAGAGAATTTATTTTTTCTTTTTGTGTAAAAGGTAATATGGGAGAAAGATCTGGCAGTGAACTCTCTTCATCCTTGGTACTTGCTTTCTCAAATAAAAGTCAATTAATATTGGGATCTTAAGCATCACTTTTATCTTCATTCTTAATGTCATTATCCTAATTATCCATTCTTAACTACGCATTCAGCAAAATAAAATGAAACAAACAAATGTAAAGAGAATGACAAAACATTAAAGGGGAAAAGAAAGCCTATCAAATGGAGAAAATGCAAAAGAAAAAACTTACCTCACATATATTCATCTTAATTTGATAATAATTTTTCTCAATTTAACAAAGACCTAAAGAAGATAAAGACAAACGAAGGAATCAACACAATGAGATGACCGTTCAGAACATGAGAATAGAAATTGAATATAAAATCAAATAAAAAAGAAAAGAAATCAAATAGAAAAAAAAGAGACTAAGATAAATACTCAGATTCGCTATCTTTCGAATATGCAGTCCTTTCTAATTTCTTCTTTCATTGTCCTTCTTTTCTTCTACAACTCTATTTGAATTTCAAAATAAAAGCAACAAAACTAATAATTTCTACAACTGTGTATAAGAATGATTATGCATGTGTGCTAAATCATAAGATAAATAAAATCAAAATTTCCTAATTTTAATGGGACAAGATTTCATATGAAATTGCTCCAGAGATTGACACACGAAACTTTTCTATTTAAAAACATTTTACTTTGAATACATTACACATTATAGATAATTTTAGTCAATTCTTATAACAAATATGATAAGGAAAGATTGCAATCCAATTTAATTTGTTTATATATGTTGCTTATTTTCTCACATGACTAATGTTGATTGGTTGTTTCATTTATTATACTATTAATGACAGAATTGTCTAAAAAACAATTATGGTCTCAAATCAAACTAAATATATATAAAATATCATATTGACTTGTGGTATCTGAGTCTTTATATTCTACACGTATTATATAAACATGTGATTGTATTTAATAATTTATTATATTGATTCAAATCACATTGTGGACTTTTAACATCATAATCAAAGTTTAGGCCCTGCCTTTACTAATTATTTAAAGTTGAGTTTGGACATCATACTATACATGTATAAATAAAGCATGCATCTAACTAGACTAAAAACCAACTGATGGAATATCAAGCTGAATCACGAGCCTTGCAAACAGGTAAATCTTCTTCGAAATTAGGAGGCACTCTAAGGATTGGATTTGTCTCAAAGAAATTAACAGGCTTTAGATCAAAACCCGATGATACAGTGGGCATGATAGGATAGTCCTCTTGACATGGTATGTGATGAAAGCCTATTGTGTACCACAACACAATGTCTTTATTCTCAATTGGACGATCCCTACATATTAAATTATCAGCAGAATGAGAGATTGTTAGTATATAATGTTTTCAGCAGGCACCAAATTTAAAGTCATATTATATCCAATTTTCTATCAATACGTCAGTGATTGATTTGATCTAAGCAATTTAATTTGAAGTAGAAGAAAATTAAGCACGTTAAGTAAGTGACGTCTAACCTAAGTTTAATGAGTATCCAGACTTTTTTTTTTTAATTTAATCCATGAGAAAGACAAGATAATAAATATTTATCTGCATATATAATAACGAGAAGTGCAACTAATATATATTCTTTTTTTTAACTCAAGAAAATTTTCAATCAAGAATCAAAAACTAATTCTTTAAGATTATGAGATCCATTAAGTAAAACAAAAAAAATTATGAGATCTATTCAATAAATTAACTTCTCTCAACACAAGCTCTCACATTATTTCTAATAATTAGTTAAAATTTTATGTAGATTCTACTAAACACATGGGTCTTATTTCCTATTTAGTGAACCTATTTTCAACGTGGTGGGACCTAAATGAATTTAAATAAAAAATGATAAAAGTGTATAAGTGTTTTGTTAACACTCTTCCTAAACGTCCCTTCCTATCTATTTTGCCTGTCAGTGAATTTTTCTTTTAGCAAATGTGACATCCATGATTATAAAATTGAAGTTGAACCTTGACAAAGGAAAGATAGAATCATGAAAAGAATCTTTGACCTGTTGGACCACACTTGAACAGTATCATCGCCTTTGCTCTGGTAAACAAATAATCCCCCAGCCCATTGCTCACTTTTGTTGTAAGGAGTGACCCATATTTGATTGTTGGTAAAAGCTGCTCTTTGCTGTGGTGGATCTTCTGGATCCAGCAGGCTAGCTGCTGTGGCACCTGGAACCAATTTGTATCCCACAGGGTTCCCTACCCTTGTCTTCTTGAATGGGTTCACCACATGAAATTCAGATGGATCGTAAAGTTGAAGTCTTATTTGAGCCTCTTTTTCTGTCTTTGCCACTTTTTTAACAGCTTTTAGATAACTCTTTCTGGGTGATTCTCCTGGAGAGGTCTCTTGCTTCTTTAGGTTTACTTTCACGAATGAATTGTCAGAGCCATCAACGTCCATATCTAGATGATATGTTATAAAATGGTCATGGATCACACCAATAATGTTTTCACTCAAAAGGGTTCCATAAAGATATTCTTGGTTGGGAACTTGGTCCATATTATCATAAGTAGTTCCTTTCACCATCAAGATACCACTCAGTCCAACCTGCATCAGACAAATGCTTTGATATTAGCATAATATATTGAATATAAATACAATAAGACAAAAACATGACCATCAACTAGATAGGTTCGTCCATCTACCCTGAATCATCAATCTTTAGTGCAAGTTGTCCATTTTTCTATTACGTGAACAACATGACAGCTTATAACACTGTCCAAGGGAGACACTACTGAAAAAGTTGCATAAAGTCGTGCTCACTCGACTAATTAATCTTAAATGTTTTCAGAATTTTTTGGGTCGCACCGATACTTTATAAGCTTATTTGTTAATGTATCACATCACCTGTTGATTAGTTTATTATTCACATGTTTTCAGCAAGTTTCGATTGAAGCCGTACTTTATATATATGTCAATGTATCACATCAGATGTTGGTTAGTTTATTTTACACATGCCTGCAAGGTTATTGGGACTGTGAATCATAAACAAGAAAACATAGAAACTAAATTGAATTTCCTTCACTAACCTTTGCTCTAATTAGCCCATCGGTTTGAAACTCCCAATCCACGATATAGTCATAGTTTGCCACCGCTGCTGCCATCCTAACCACTAGTGTCACCTTTGGCCTCACTTCTGTAACCTGCCGCAATAGCACAAACCCAAAACAAAGTTAAGAAATAAAATCCATTGAACTACATGAAGAGCAAGGCATCATGATTCGTGATTAATAAACTGGCAACAAGAACAAAATTCATAATTTTATGAATGTGCATAATTAGAAACCAGCAGTATGTCCATGATTTTAACAGTACGCATCTATTCCCAAATTTTCACAAACACAAAAACTACATGTAGTAACTTTTGGCTAGGATCTAATGGTTCATGATATCAAACCAAACACACTGTAGTATCGGGTTGGCAAGAGTGAAATGCTTACCTTGAAGTCAGTGATGGGGCACTCAGCATGTCGCCACGCAATGTCACCAGCATAACTCTCAAAAATGCAAATCATATTGGGTTGGAGATATGGTGTTCCATCAGAAGAGGCAAACACACCATCCATGTAGTAAGCATTTCGTGGGCAATCATTCAAAGGGTCCAGTGGCATTGCCTGCAACCCAAATCCATACTCACCAGCATCCATGTATGTCTTAAAGTACCACCCTTCTGTGGGATCCATGTAAGGCACAAAAAGCTCAGATGTGAATCCTTTGTACATGACATTTCTCAGCTTTGATGTGTCAGGGTCCCTCACCTTGGCTTGTGAAATGATGGTCCCAGCTCTTGGGTCAGGTCTCAGATGGAATTCCCAGTTTGCCCATTTCACCAAGTGCCCATCAATTGTGAAGCTTGGACCTTTTGGCTGCTCCAAGGATATTGGATTCAGCAGCCTCAACTCTCCATTCAGCTTCTGAATGGAGTAACGGTAGTCAGTGTTAATACCATTAGCCACAGGGATGTTTTGACCATTATCTGAAATAGTCAGCACCTCTTTTCTATCCATGTCAACCAAGGCAGTGACACCCTCAATTGGTTTCATGTAGAAGTTGACAGTGCCTTCTTTGGAATAGCACTGCACCTTAATCAACCTTCTATTCTCCTCCACAGGGGTCCCGTACCACCCTGAAGAGATTGGCAAGCATACCAGGTCTGCTAAATTGACACCACGTTTAGTGATTGAACGGTTGAACTCAGTGCTCTTGAGGGGAACCTCTAGTACCCCTACCATGTCTTCCATAGTCATGGTGGGGTACCCCGAAACTGGCTCAGTTTCGTGGCTGGTCACATGTCTGGTTTCAAGATTCACAGTGAGCACATGAGAGACGCCCTTCACAATTGCCACCACAGAAGCCTTCCTAGGCAAGGGTGGATCACCCTTTTTCCATTTGAGGACTAGTTTTTTGTCTGGTTCTTCAAGGACAACTGAGTTGAGAGTGTAGGTGGATGAGGACTTGAAGAGAGGGTGGTTGGAAAGGATGGTGCGGACCTTGTTGAACTCTTGGATGGTTAGAGGGTCAAGAGGGTGTTGAGGAATCTCAGATTCACGGTGCTGGTTGTTATATGTGGAAAATGAAGGTTTCTTAATCGGATTAGGATGTGCTGAAGAGTAGAAGCGGTTCTTCGAGGTGCACCATCCAGAGTAAAGGTTGCAGTCTAGAGCCTCCTTGTTGGGAAGTGATGGAAGGTGAAGCCAAGTGACAAGTAAAACTATTGCCACACCGATTGAAAGAACCAGGAAGCGCCACAAGTTTTTGCTCTCCATGGTTAGATATCACGGGTGAGACAGTGTTTTTTGTGGGTAGTATTACAGTAAATGCGTTTTGTGAAGTAGAATTTATCTTGAGATCAGAGATAAAAGCTTCACGTGAATATATTTAGTCAGAGAGCTAAGAAATGGATCATAGGCTATGGTCACTGTTGAAATTGAAACTTTGAGGAGTCCCACCACTTGCAAGATGGTTGGGAAATTTGGCTCCAAGACTTAGGTTTCAGTGTTCCAACACCTTCTAGATAGTAATAACATCATGCTGAAAAGCACAGACCCTGCACACACAACCAACCAAACACTTGCAATTAAATGGATTATCAGTTGATGGTACAATTTAAAAAGGAAAAAAATGGATAAAAGGAAATAAAGAATCTTATGTAGAGACTTAAGCAGTGTAATAAACAAACAATTTCATGTTTCTCCTCACAAGACACAAACTAAACAGAGCATCTTCTTAAACAGGTCAAGACAACTTCATAGAACAAGTAAATTAATTCTGTATGAGGAAATAAATAATCATTTAAATGAAAAGAACAGATGCATAAGAACATCTAGCAAAAGAATCATATTCATAAACCAAAATCCCATAACTAGTGGTTTACTTGCTATTTCTCATCATGAAACATAAAGCACCACCAGAGGCCTCTTTCACAGAAGGGTCTAAACTGTGATGTTAGGTGTCAACAGCCTCTGTGTTGATATGCTTTTAAGGACTGGCAACTACGCATGCAAGGCACAGTGAGGATTGGAAATATATGGTAAACAAAAGCAGCATGTAAGGAATTGCCACGGCGTTCGCGCAACACGACATTGGATATTATTACGTGTTCACGCACCTAAAACAACTCAAACTCCAAGCCGAACTAGTTCTTACTCTTTCATGTACGATAAGATCAACTTCTTCGTAAATATTTTAAAAAATAAATATAAAAGAAAAATTAAATAAACTTTTTCTGAAGATAAAATTAATTTATAATGAATAAAATTTTACAAACTGTTTCATATTAATTTATCTAAAGATACCCCTTTATTTCATAATAAATATCGTCTTAAATTGTTTTATACGGATCTATAAAAACTAATATTTATATATAAAAGAAAAGTTTTATTAAAATAATTTTTTTGGCCAAAATAATATTATTTGTAATATTTTTAATAACGTATTTGTTACGCATCATATTATAATGATAATTATTTTTAAATTAAAAGTCATTAATTATTGACTGATAATATAAATTTAATTATGATTTTTTATTTAATATAATTCAAAGTGATTGTGAATTAATATATTAATAAGTATACAATAATATAGTAGTATTACATTAGTGATATAATAAAAAAATCACTGGATATGAGTAATATACTGTTAAATGTTATTAATCAATTATAATTATATATTTAAAAAATAAATTGTCTTATAAATAAATGTTAAGTAACAATATTGTATTAATTTTTTTCGTTGAAATATTAACTAAATTTTTATTTTATTTTTAATTTATAAAAAATCAGAACTATAATAATTAAAATAATTATCATTAATATAATATTTATGATTTAAATATTTAAATTAATAAGATAAATATATAATCTTATTCAAATTAATTCATCTTATTAATATATTATAATTCAATTTTATAAATGCTGTTTTTGTTTACCATATATTTCCAATCCTCACAGCGCCTTGCATGCGTAGTTTGCCATCCTTAAAAACATAAACAAAGAAACTACTTCACTTCGCATTTTGGACCTTCTATGCAACTACAGATTAATATATTACTAAATGTTATTAATCAATTATTAAATTATATAACAGTGGGAGATGATGATCCCGTGCAAAAATAAATATTTTGCATCATAGCATATTAATATCTAAACAAAGATTTAGAAATATTTAAATTTTAGAGTAAAAATATATATAAGAATTTAACTAAATTTTTTAAGGTAAATTTATCTTAAGAATAATTATTTTATTTACTTTATTTAATTTTAATAACAATTTTTAAAATAATTAAGAAAATAATAATACTTTTGAAATGAATAATGATATTAAGACAATTACAACCAAAATATATTTTGATTTGTTCTAATGAAATGCAGCCAAGTTTCTTTCTTTTAAATTAATAAAATAACATAATTATTTAAATAAATTAAGTATAATTAATATATATTTTAATAGGAATATATAATTTGATAAAATAAAATTATACTAGATTGAAATAATTTTTTATTAAGATAAATAATATTAAAAAATTCATGTAGAATAATTTTATATTTATTATTTTTCTCACTAATTTAAATTCAAAAATTCAATAATGATCACATTAAAATTATAATTTATAGTTTTTATATTAATATATTTTTTAATTTATTTAAATTTTTTTATAATTTTACAAATGTATACGTTAGTATATATTTTAATTATTTATAAAAGTATATATAAACAGTTATGCATATTTATATATATTAAAATAATAATATAAACAATTATATTTGGTTAATATTTTTATATACATATTAGATCATTTAACTTTACATAAATGTGTTTTTTAAAATATTTTGTTAACATATTTTTTATCAAATAATTTTATTATAAATTTTTAATATTTAACAAAAAAAATTAAATATAATTAAAATTATTGTCAC
>JAMLFT010003861.1:0-20989 GCA_026544285.1 Pachyrhizus erosus | reverse complement strand
AATAATAATAATATATTTTATTTAATATTATTTATATTTATTAAATTATTTTAATTTAAATATATTTTCTCTATATCATTCTATTTTTTATCAAACAATTTTTATTTTTATTTAATTTCTTATCTATTGTTCTTGTCTTTCTTTTTTATTTTTTCTTTTCTTATAACCAAATAAAATATTAGTGTTTAGATGTTGATAGGCCTAACCACAGGTTAGGTCCGAGCGGGTGCAGGTTCAGGTTCAAAAGGTCCAATCCACATAACACTGGCCAATAAAAAACAAGGCCAATATCCAACTGTTTGGATTTGGATTAAATCGGGATTGGTTTGAGTTGGGCACGAATTGAGTCGGACAAGTTATGGCGGATATGGGACTAAATTGGGCTAATTTAATTTTTTTTAATATCTGATTTAATTTTTTTCTTCTTCAAATTTAACTATTTTTATTTCTTTCGATTTTCAGTAACTTGTACAGAATGGCTCTGTTGTGTTACATTGATCCGTTTAAAAGTTCAATTTAAATGGCAATTTAAAATTATTTGGGTCAAGAAAAATACAAAGTTATTTAAATCAAACTAATTATTTGAGCATTATCAATATTCTAGGATCTGGATAGCTTTTCTAGTTTTTCCCAACTTTAAAAGGAATTATAATTCTTGAATTGAGCCAATTAAAATTTTAATTGTAATTCCACAATGATAAAATAAATCAATCAATCAATCAATCAATCGTCTAAGTAAATTACATTAGCTTAAACATTTCAAATTATTACACTTGAATAATTAAAATATAGAACTACGTATCCACTAAAAGTATCTTGAACAATTAATTTAAACAAATGAAAGAACTCGCAAAGAATAAAAAAAAAATATGTGCAAAAATTTAACCAATGGGTATTGTGAATAAGAGGAATTGTTACAATTTAAAAAATTCTAAATCCTTTTTAATTTCCGGTAATGATGTATATATCATTATAGAATATTTCACAATAATATGCAGGACGCAGTTTTGATCAAACTTGCAAGTTTTAAAAAGATAAAAGAAAATAATGGATAATGCCACATAATTATCCTGCAAAATAAAATTTAATCAACAATTTTGAAACAAAGAATTAGATATGGGTATGCAAACACAAAATAGAAGCAACTAAGAAAACAAATGTAACTTGTTTCCTGCAATGAAATAACTTTATTGTTTTAAATTTCATAACTAAAAAAAAAAGTAAATAAGATCAATTCCTAAACCTTTATTTAAAATAACATGTTTAATCTTCAAACATCCTCATGTATGGAAGCAAAATAGTAAAGTGACCCACAAGATAAACTAATCCAAAGTTCCTAACTGCACAGAAACAAATCATGCAGTAGATTATAAGTCAACAATCAATTATTATGAAAGTACTTGGAGGAGGACAAACAAAAGTCACAAAAGTAAGATTTTTTCCTTTCAAAAATGTGATTCACTACCAAAAAAGCATACAGGAAAGCTAGATAAACTCACAATAATATGAATGATAAAGAATAAATTTAAGTTTTTCTAACATAGTCCAAAAATTGAAATGAAAGAGATAAAAATATATGAATCATTTTGTACACTCTTGTTTATTTTAAATTTATTATCATTAAGAATTTTTGTTACAATAAATACTTGTACAACCCAAATTTTTTATTTCATATTAAATTTAAATATGTTCATGACATAAATATACGTGTGTTAACATTAATATTTTTGCTTACTTAATATATTACGCGCACACGTGAATGACATGTGGTAGTTGACAATTGTCATGTGTCATTCACGTGGTTGCCGCGTGTTCTAAAAAGTTAACTTTTTAGTTTAATTTTTTAACTTAATTATTTATTATCATTTTGGTCTTTAAACTTAATCATTTATTGACATTTTGGTCTCTTGTATTTTTCATTATCTTCTTGTCAATTCTAATTGAAAAGTAACACAAAACACCTAAACAAACTTTTCTTTTTTAATAAACATTGTCTGCCTTATTTATGTATAAATTCTCTATTGCATGCTACCTTTATAGCCAACAAAATACATAAAGAAAAGGAGAGAGAATAAAAAGTTGAAGATAAATGATAGGGAGAGAGAGAAAAGATAGAGATGAAGAGATGAATTGACTGTAGAGGGAGTTGTAAAGAGAATGGTTGTAGAGGATTTATGTTCAATTTTTTTAAGAGATATTAGAGGTGTGAACATTTGTTTTTACAGTGTGAAATTTCTTCTAGATTATGACATGATTATATAAGTGAGTCTTTGTATTAAATAAAATAATTTGGTCTTAGTGATCTTGGATGAACATTTGTTTCATTTTTTTTGTTATGCTCTTAAAGGAATCTTAGAAAGAGTGAAGGTACCATCATTGTTTGGGTTCTAAACTAGCAAGTTTTAGTTTTTTATTTTTATTTTTTATTTTCTAAAAGTTCAAAGTGTTCACCAACAATAATGATTTTAATCATCCATAAAATTTGAGAGAGACATTTAGAGATCATAACTCACTAAAAACTAATAAACAATGACATAATTTTATTAGGCAAATTAAAAATAAGTATACATATTTTATTTATATACATGTTTTTTCATAACAAACATGACCATACATACGTCATAAAAACTTTAAGCAGAACCCTATCATACCATGCAAATAGATCAATCCATACACCATAGAAAAGTACAAGTTAATTAAATGGAGAAGGTATAGGAAGGTAAAAAACAAGCAATGATGTCCACAAGAGGAAATGAAAATGAAAAAGCCTTAGGATTAATTGACCGTAGAAGTTGTGGAACGTATGGTGGTGGAAGTGAAAAAATATGGAAATGGAAAAGAAAAAGAATAAGGAATATGAATATGGAAAGAATAGAGGAAATAACTAGTTTTTATCATATTTTTGTTCTTTCTTTTCCATATTATCATTCTTGTTAATCGGAACCTTATAGAATTTGTTAATGATGTTTTGAATTTAACTATTAATTACTATTATGCAATCACTTGTAAATAAATCAGTTTTATAGTTAGTATATAATTTAAATGGTGGATTTGGCAAAATGATGATGAAAAATGAGGGATAAAGAATGGAAGTGAAGGGATTTGGTGATGTTTACGTAATAATTTATATGCAATGTGAGACTTAAATGTTAGTAAGTGATTAAGTTAAAGGAGAAAAATGATAGTAAGTGTTTAAATTTAGAGATCAAAATTATATTAAGTGATTATGTTTAAAGACTAAATTGAAAAGTTAACTTTTACACGTGTGACAGTTATATGAACGACATGTGATAATTATCAGTTGTCATATGTCAATCATGTATCCACACAATATGTCACATAAGTAAGAATGTTAATATAAACAAGTTTAACTTAATGATATGATTAACATGTGACATTTTTTTTAGATTCAAGAACTAAATCATCAATTTTTCTTTAAGGGATTAAATTATTCATATCTCACACTTTCTGTGACTAAAATGATTATGTATCCATTTTAAAAACAAAAGAAAGTTATGAATTTATGGACTATGATTTAGTGTATTGAATGTTTGTGGTTGTTAGGACAAGTCAAAATTTATTTTTCATTTCTATTTTCATTAGATACATGTTGATTATTCATGAAAGAATGTTAACGATATATTTATTTTTATTATTGTATTATTTATTATTGATCAATTTATCAAAAATTAGTATAAAATAATGAATGAAATTTATTAAATAAAAAATGGGATGTACAAAATTGTATTTTAATTAATTTTAATCAACAATATAGAATGTTCAAAAAAAAAATATCGCGAGCAATTTTTTTTTTTTTTTTGCCATATATTTGGACTGGTCAATTGCTGAAAAAAAAAAAGAAGAAAAAGGACTAATGGGGGTTCGATGAAAGTGAAGAACGATAAAAGAGAAATAAATCTATATGGAATATTTTCTTCCGGGTTTACTATGAGTTTAATTTCAGCATTTGTATGCCAATAAAATATATTCTCAACGTCTTTCTACTTTTAGCTGAAAGATTAGATTTTTACCTATGGGTGGCTAGACGATTTTTTGATTAAATAAAAAAAAATTGGATTATTATGATAGTTATTTTTCGTATGATCTAGCTCTATTGCTCTGATAGTAACTTTACTCTCCGATTTTTTTCTTCTTATATGAAATATGTGGAATCGTTAAGTCTTGAAATTACTTTCCAAGTTTGTCATGTGAAATTCCACTTTCACAAGTAAATTATTCACGCTTCACCTAACATTAAGTTTAAATTTTATTATCAGAGTATTATTGATTTCACTTTATTTTATCCTCATTATACTCTACTTTTATCTCATTATCCTAGATATGTTATGGAGTGATAGATTTCTTGTCATGAATCCTCCGGTGCGAAGAAATGCAATCTAATTAGTTGATTTTTCAATCAACATTTATTATCGTATTTTATTATTTAAAGTATATTCTTGCATTTTTAAAGTAGTCTATTCCATGTAAGGTATATATTTCAATTGCATTAATGTCATTCCTTCCATCATAGAACTTTTGAATGGCAGTATTTACAAGTTGTTATTTATTAATGTATCTTTTAATCCAGCTTGTTCATTATTATCGGTTAAGAGATGCCTTTAGTTGACACCAAAAGAAGTATTAAGTACTGAGTCAAACTAGTAATAAACAATATGAACAACTATAATACAGTTAAATAAGGATTGAGATGAGAGTGATAACTCATTTTTTTTCTTATTGTCGTCCCATTCCATAACATCTGTTTAGCCATAACATCTGTTTAGCTATACGTTTTAAGAAAAATTCCAACAATAGTTGCACCCAATTTTCAGATCATTGCCATATGCCAAAATTGCTTGTTTCGGCATTAATTAGTCTTTTTCTAGTCTGAAATGGATATGTGGAGATCATAACTGTGGGAAAACTTCAACCTTAAGAAACTTTTTTATAGTAAAAATTGTATATAAAACATAATAATTGAAGCATTTGGATTTATGATGTTTGGGTGGGAAAAAAAATGGGTTGGAATTGAAACTAACTTCATGTAAAAAAATTTAATTATAGACTATAATGACCTTTTATAATGAGTTTGTTTATAAAAATATTCTTTAATTTTAATAATTAAGATCATTACCTATTTGAAATTAAATTGCAAGCAAATACGTTCTTATTTATATATTTAATTAACTAATTTACTTTTAGAAAGAAAAAAAAAAAGTCTTATCTATGTTCGTTTTATCTAGACAAACAATGTTATCTAATGTCGTTTCTGTCGGATCCAAAACAATAAAATACACACTCAATTAATTTAGCTGACCATAGTTGTATCTATTGTCGGCCGATGAATAAGAAACCATTTCATTGTATTGTACAATTATTTGTCAAATGTTGTTTTTTTTAAAAAATAACATGTACCGATAATATAAATAATTTATATTACTAATTTATAAAAAATTAATACATCTAATAAATAAGTTAAATTTTATAATGATAACTATTTAACATGATTTCTCATTGATTAATAATATAAAAAATTTACAATTACAATTATAGAAAATAATCTCTTTTCTTTTTTCTCTTTTTGTAAATTATATTATGTTATCATTTTACAGCAACAACTTACAAGAATTTATTATTCTTATTCCAAAGAAAAACATCGTGGTTAGCTTTCTTTTCAAAAGCAGTGTTATGTTAGGAACATGACTGTCATATGTCAAAAGTAAATTCTTAATTTCTGGCTCTCTTCCAAACTTACACTAAAGCCATACCCGTTAGGCTCATATAGGTCCAACTAATTTTGAATCCCTGCACATACACAAACAAAGTGGTTCGAAGAATTTCTCAAAATTATAAATTTCTTCTAAATTTGTACCTTGGGACAAACTTTGCACTGACACGTATTGTTTGCAACTATGATTAACTTTGTAGCTAGGATACTTTTTATACAAAGTGTATGTTTATCCACTATAAATTCACTGTTGTTTTGAAGACTTTTGTGATACCTTTAAGCAATGGTGGGGAATGTACAAGATATGATTGAGATTTCCTTTTGAATGTAACCAAAGTTAACCAGTAACAAGAGAGTTTTTGTTACTGAAGGTTTAAAATATATGGGGAAATTGTTTGGAAGACGTGGTCCTGAGATAAGTTTGATTCGATCCCAAACAGAAATGAACGTAATACAAGTTGTTTTGTAAGGTCTTATATGTATTTTTATTTATGTTTCAGATTACTCTCCCCTACCCTCCCTTTAATTTGACAGAACTTTGAAGTAACTGATGATCTTTGAATGTCTAGCACTAATTACTTTGTAAACTCTTTAAAAATTCAACTAATGCTTGTCGATAGGATTAGGGAATAACTACAAGAGTTTATTTGGACTTATAAAAGTGACTTGTAACTCCAATAAACGCTTTTTAATTTATTTCAATGAAGTTTTTAGAGAAACTTGTCAAAATAAGCTTATACGGCTAAATTAATTGCTCGGTCTCATCATATGAGACTTTATGCCAATAAAAAGGATCCCGTATATGCTCAATCAAGTTGGTTAGCACAATCTTTTGTACTGCTGATTTTACGTCAAAATAATAACTGAATCCACATATATTTAATTCATTTCATTTCCAAGCATTGTAGTATTTACGTATTCGTGCTTTAACGGGCCAAAAATGTGACCAAGAATGAATATATTGGCCCACATCCTACATGAACATCCACCCATATACATGGGATTGTAGAAGCAACAGAAAGAGTATTAAATGCATACTTGGTCTACTACGCATAGACAATACAATGTAAAATGAAGTTTAGCAAGATGACCCTCCTATGATTTTCTTGTAATTTTGCCCCGATAGATTAGTTGGTTTGCATGTTTGAACCACATGAGGACAGAATTAGTAATGGCAGTAACTCAACTCAATTCATTGAACTCATAAAGTACCTAAGAAGGAAAGAAAATCCACCAACATATCAACATGCAAGATAAGAACATGGAAATTAGAGCAAAATAAGGATTAAAACAAAGTCGCCTATATTATCGGGCATTCATGATTGACGATATTAAATTGATGTTTCAATATTGATAGCACATAAATGGATCTAGACCACAAAATCTATATATAACACTAAGATTTATTTTAGGACTGCAAGGAAAGAGATACTTACATATTAAAATTGATTGCATACCCTAATTATATTTCACATACCTTTTCAATCACGTCCCTCCCGAGCTACGATTAGTTCTTCTAAGTTATCAGCATCACCAGTGTCTATAGGCAACATTATCTCATCCTCAGTTGTGAAATTATAATTATTCCCAATGGCTCTTAGGAGCTGGTATACTTCAAACATGGTAGGCCTCTCCTTTGGCATTGCAGTAACACAGTTGCATGCAACCTTCAGAAATTGGAAAAGCTCCTGGTCTACACCCTTCCCAGCTAGTGATTCATCAATGACATCATGAAGTTTTGCATTGCTAGATTGCTGTGTAATCCATTCTACCAAATTTCCTTTAAAAGTTTCTAGTGCTTTAGTCACATGAGTAGGTCTTTCACCTGTCACCAACTCAAGAAGCACAGTCCCGAAGCTATAAACATCCCCTTTAGGAGTAGCCACCAAAGTTTTTGTATATTCAGGAGCAACATAACCTAAATCCCCAAATTCCCCATTCACAAAAGTACTCAAATGTGTATCGATTGGGTTCATCAATCTAGCAAGGCCAAAATCGGAAATTTTGGGCTCAAAATCAGCATCCAACAAGATGCACTTGGCACTTATGTTTCGGTGGATAATACGGGGATTGCAGCTATGATGAAGCCATGCTAATCCTTTGGCTGCTCCAATTGCAATTTTGAGCCTTAGAGTCCAATCCATGGTGCATACACCAGCATCAGGATGAAGTTGATCATGGAGGGTACCATTTGGCATATTTTTATAGACCAAAAGCCTCTCCTTTGTAGCCACGCAAAAACCTAAAAGTGGGACCAAGTTACGATGTTTGACAGACCCTAGTGTAGACATCTCAGACAGAAATTCTTTCTCTGAGTGTTGAGATTCCTGCAATCTCTTAACCATGAGTGATGTGCCATCAACAAGGACAGCTTTGTAAACAGTTCCTGATCTTCCAGTCCCAATAATATTGCTGTTGCTGAAGTTATTAGTAGCCTTCATGAGATCATTCAAGTTCATTTTTGAAATTGACTTCTCAAACATAGAAACCTGATGTACAATTCAGAATAGTTAAGCATAATAAAAGAGAGATCAAATCACGTGAACTGAGGCCCTGTAAATTTAAAAGAAACTAAACAGACAGAAACTATTGTCAGCTTTTCTAATATTTGGCACAGCAGTAAGTAAAATATTTTTTCTGAGTTAATATAATAAACAAAGTCAAGAAGATATATCATTTGTTAAAAAAATGAAGTTGAAAATAATATCAACAAAGATAACTTGCAATAAAAATATTACTAATGAAACTTTCCATAATTAAACAATTTTATAAAACACAGATCAATCTAAGAAGAAAAACGAATATCAGCTCCAAGTATAATATAATCACAAATGTAATGAGCCATGCATAAATATAGCTTGCCTTTATTGTTTTAGTTCCCTTTAGACTTCTTGCCCACTTGTTTCCTTCAGGGTCCTCTTCCTTCTTCCTATAAGAAATCCGGCGCACGTAGAAGAACATTCCAATGCCCAAACCTAATGCTGCAACAGTCACACCAGCAACAGCTGCTCCAGCTATAACAGCAGTGTTACTCTTTGAAGAACTGGCCTGGCAAGGATCCAAGGGAGGACCACAGAGGCCTGAATTATTTGCATAACTTTCTGGATTAGCTATACCTCCTCTAAAGGGTGGAACTGTTCCTGTCAAAAGATTATTGGCAGCACTAAACGTCTTAAGCCGAGGGAGCTGACTCAAGTTTGCAGGAATTGAACCAGTGAGTTGGTTTTGGTCAAGTCTAAGAGTATTAAGATAGGTACAATTTGAAAGGGATGCAGGTATCTCCCCAGTAAAATCATTTGAAGATAGATCAAGAGATGTCACAAACGTAAGAAGTGTGGATATATCGGTCGGAATGGTTTTAGAGAGCCTGTTAAGCGAAAAATCTAATCCTGTCAAGCTTGTACAATTTTGAATGCCGCGAGGGAACTGGCCCTTGAGCCCCATGTTTGACAGTTTGAGATTCAAGACCTTGTTCTCATCAGGGTGCCAACACTCAACCCCAGTAAACTTGCATATATACCCTTCTGTAGTGTTATTGAAATTCCAGGATTGCAAATAATTGTAGGGGTCATCGAGTGCATTCTTTACACTTTTCAAGCAAGATATATCACTATCAGTCCCACAAACCATGCCGCAGAAAATCATCAGACAGAAACAAACAATAACATGAGCACCAAAAATTTGGCTACCCACAACCATCTTCACCAACACCCCACAAACAAAAATCCAAGAACAAGTTATCAAGATAATTCACAAAAATTGGTATCTAATGAAGCTGCAGCATAAAATCTATAGACTCCATAGCACTGCAAACCTCATAAGAGCACATACACACCCTGAAACACAATAAAACAAACATCGTCAACTCAATTCAGCACTTCACAATTCACATCAATCAAATCAGCCAGCCAATAAATCAAAAACAAAGAAATAAAAAAAGGCAACTTTTCCCCCCCTTCCAGAAGAAAATTCAGTCTACAGTCTACACCAAAAACCACTAAACATACATAAAAAAGACATTTTAAAAATAACCTAAGAAACCCTTTTGACATAAATCAAGACAAGCACAAACAGAAGGTACGCAGATTCAGAAATCACATGAATTCTGCAGAAAAGCACAGAATACCCACCTGGGATATTGAGCAAGTCAACTCAGAAATAACATGGAAACATCACTTTGCCCAAAGGAAAGGGCAAGGCATAGACAGGATGACTAGACCAAGGATTGTGTAGAGAGAGAATCACAATTAGTGATGATGGGAAAGAAGAGAGTATTTTCATGAATTGTGAAGAGAACACAAAAGAGAAGATATTGACCGAGTCAAACAAATAACACGCTAAGGTAAGCTTTTTTTGTTTTTTTTTGGGGGCAACTTCAGAGACGACTGAACTATTGAAGAACGCAAAGACTTAAGCGAGTTTCTTTCTTTGACCGCTACACTTGCTTTTGCTGAAAATGCTTTTGAAATTGTAAAACATCAATTTACACCCTATTATTAATTGAAGAAAGAGAAATATAGAAAATGATAGATATAATAAATATTATTTTAAGAAACGATAAAATAGATAGAAAAAAAAAATGGAGTGTAAGTACAAGGAAAAATAATGTAACTATATGAATATAATAACTATCACTGTGAGTGTGAGAATCTAACTTATTTGAAAGAAAAACTTTAATGTGTTATTTAACCCAAATAGAATTGTTTTAAAATAATATATATGTTTAGAAAAAATTAATCATAATTATAGTTAATAAACTTGAAAAATATTTACTAACATATTCTCATACTTTTTCCTTTTAAGAATAATATATTCTCATAGTTATTTTTTTTATAAGGAGTGTGTTAATAAGTTATATTTGAGTTTATTTTAAAATTAATCATAATTATAATTTATTAACATTTTTTAAATAAATAAAAGTATATTAACAAATCACCTTACTCTCTCTTTATATATAATATATTGTGTTAAGTGAGATTAGTGGTTATTTGCAAGAGTGATAGAAGTAAATATTGATAATTATATCTTACATAATTAATTAAGATTAAATATGAAGTTATTTAAGAAAGGATAAATGAAAAGCAAAAGAGAAAAAGTTTAATTGAATTTCTCTTTTTGCTTTTTAAAATTGTTAAGAAACCAATCACTTTAAACTGTTGAAGAGACGTATGAAAGTAGAACATATAATTGGGTTCCTAAGTGAGTTTTTTTTAAGACTTTAATAAAAGGTATTTAAAAAATACAAATTCTAAAGTCAATATATCCAAAGCGTTAGTTGCAAACATAAAAGAGAAAGAACAAAAAAGAATATAAGAGGTTTATATTAGTTTATCTTATTACGTTTAGTTATTAACTAACAAGTTTAAAAAATTATCAAGAATTTATTTTTCAAGTATTTTGTACAAATTTTTCTATATTCTTAACTCAAGTATTCTTGTTTAAATTCCTTTAAGCTTTTTTTCCAAAAATCTCAAAAAGATAGATTTAATATTTATCTAAAGATTTACAATAAAGGCTCAATAATACTTAATTAGAAAAATGTTAATATATAAAGAATAAAGAATGAGAGTATTATAAGAATGAAATGATTAATATTGAGACAAATGATGTTCTTTAATTCTGACTCTAATATTTTAAAGATGAAACTCTCTTGTTCAAAAGTATTATATTAATGTTTTTTTTAAAATGCAGTTAAATGTTGAACCATGCATTTAATGTAAAGATATATTACTTATAATTTTCTCATAGAAAAGTTTTATCTTTAAATGGACAACTACTTTTTATATGTTAAAGTTTTTTTAGATAAAAATTATATTTTAAATGCATCATTTTGTCACTTTTACTAAAGGTTTATCATGTTATATACATCTTAATTTTGGATAATAGCACAATTTTAAAGATCTTTAAATAGCCTTACATCACTTTAAGACCTTGAGACAACTCATAAAACTTTAGGACGCTAAAATTCATGAACTTGTGTTTCAAAGATTATTAAACACTTTGTTTAATTGGCATATATTAAAAAGATTCAAGCTACACTTAGTAAATGTGTCATTGTTTCATAGAAAAAGTTTAAGTATTAATATTTTATTATTCATCAAAATCTTAGAATGTCAACCATCTTAATTCTAACATTATGTAATTTTTAAATAACTACACAACTTTAACTATTCATATATTATTATATAATTAAATCCATTATTCTTAAAATAAATAGTCTAACTTTCACTGTAGAGAAACTAACCTTGATAAACAAGGAGGAAGGGGTCATGTTTAGTGAGAGGTGAGGAAATCTTATATTAATATTTAAAAGTGATTTATACAAGAGAACTGCTTTTATTTAAGAGTGGAAAAAGTAAATGTGAATATTATAATTAAAGATAGATTGTTATTATTAAATGTTATTAAAGATCATTCAGTCACTTGAAATACTACCCAAAAAAAATATCGTCACTTGAAATTGATACATAATTTTTATAATTTAATTTTAATTATTTATACAAGTTATATTGATAAAAAAAAATTATTATTTTTACTCATGAATAGAAATACTCTCACGTAAATAAGTCACTTTTGTTAGATCTAACAATCAAGGTATAATGCTCTAATTATATATATCTTATTTGAAAATTTGTTAAATGAATGCAAAAAGATTACAAGTAATTCCATTTTTATTTGTGGTCTTTGACTGATAATTCTCATGGGAGTTTAACCTGCAACGTGAAGTTTGTATTTAGTTTTAGTCCTTTCTCTAAAGATGACTTCAGAGAACACCTAATATTGCTAGTAAAAATAATATGGCATTACAATCAACTTCTGCAATAACAAGCAACTGTCAAAGAATAGTTGTAATTTTATAACAAGTCTCTTGCTTCTAAGGGGAAAGGAGTTAATTTATTTAATCCATCCTATGATCCTATTCATACTCTATATATTGAGAAGTTGATGAGGTGGGGGATAAATAGTCATTTTAGAAGTTTAAAATTTCTTATACTCTAAAACAATATCACTTAAGTTTTAAAGAACATATGCACTCAACTTAATCATTTTCTGGGTTCAAAATTTTTAATTAACTTTTGGAAAAATAATAAAGTACAGTATATTTAAAAAAAAATCAATAAAAAGTGCAATAACTTCCTCATAATCAACACACATTTTTTTTTTTGTAATTTGAAATTGTTTAAGAGGAATTTTACTAATCTTTTTTAGATTTATAACAATAATTTATGAATCTTTCAATTTTATTTTAATAAATTTATAATTAAATTTTGTGACAAATTTTCGCTAAATGTTTTAATTAAGTTTATGTAAAAGCATTGTTATCTTGTATAGTCTCATTTCTTTTACTTTTTTTGATATTATTTTTGAAATAGGATAAAGTAACTAAGAGCATTGACCTTCACGCGACTCTGGACTCCAAAATGCCATTTAATGATTTTTACTTTTATGAGAAATAATGCAAGGGAAAAGGGAGTAAAAAATGAAACAAAATAGAACTTGCGCAGCATTCCAAATTTCAAACCAATAATCATAGATTGACACTAAAATGTCATTGACCCAAAATTATAAGCAACATGCCATGTGGGTCCATTTTATGTAAAATAATTAATAAGAGATATCCTATTATTTCACCAAATAGTATGATTTAAGTTTCCACTCACACTAAAAAATATGACTTTTCCAACGACTAATGAAAAAAGGGTAAACGAGTGTCCGTGTGTTTGGTTTTCACCTCAAACATGAAAATGACATGCATTTAGAGACGTTGAATGTTGAATTAAAGCTAGAAAATTGTCCTTCTAAAATTGCAGGATACGAAGAACTTATAATTGTGAAGGCTAGCCGAACAGGCACGGAACTTATTAAGACACTTCATGTTACTTAATAACTCAGTAATTTTTTTGCCTTCTCAGGTTAATTGAATTTAACTTAGCTCTTAAACAAAGTTAGAAATCAGTATTTTTAAGATCAAATTCAAATATCGTTAGTTAACGTAGAAACGCATTTTTTTTACTACTATAAATTGTTACAGTCAAATCTATGTAGTTGCCTGGTGATTTTCATCTGAATTTAATGAAGAAAACAAAATTCAAGGATGACGAATATATAATACCACTTGACATTTAAAAATATGTAACAACCTTTTCAAGAATAATTATTATTGATTTTCCAACTGCATGTGGAATCAGTTGTATAATATCCCATTTTGCCTGCAGATTCTTTTATGTGAAAATGATAGATTATCTTTAAACTTTGTTTATCTTTTTCTATAATAAGAACACATTTCCTCTTTAGTGATCAAGTGTTTTTATTCACAACAGAGACTTGTAATAGCGAAAATTTGGTTCCTTTTAAGTTTTTTATTTTTAGTTTTGAAATTTTTAAAATATAAAATCAGTTTTAATTTTTAATTTTAATTTTTTTTCAAAATTATTATAAATTAAACATAGATAAAATAAATCAATTTTTATATTTTATTCTAATATAAAATAATATAATATACAAAATTATCAACATATAAAAATAATTAATAATATTAATTAAACTTTCTAAAAACAAAAAATAGTAAAAAATTAAAAAAATTAAAAAAATTAAAAAAATTAAAAAAATTAAAAAATTTACAACAAAAATAAATATATTTACAAATAAAAATAACACAATCATAACAACAATAATAATAAAATATATAACAAATAATATTTTTACAAATTCTGTTTCGTTTCTATTAAATAAAAATATACACATTAATAAATATCAATGTAATAAAAATTATGACAATAATAATACAATAATAATGTTGATAACAATACAATAACAATAATAACAATAAATAATAATGTAATAACGATGAAAACAAAAATAACAATAATAATAAGTATAGTCACAATAGTAATAATAACATTAATGATAATAATTATTAACGATGACAATTAAAATAAATAACAATGTTAATGACAACAAGAATGATAAAAATCACAACTATAATAGTAGTGAATATGACAATAATAAGAGATACTATTGATAATAACAACAATAATAATGATAATAATAAAAAAGATAATAATCAATAATAATGAATATATTTTATAAAAGTTAAAAACCAAATTTATAATTATTTTTTATTTTAAAAATAAATATAAAAATATTTTAAAATTAAATTAAAAGTCATTTCAATTTTATTTTTATCAAACATATTTTATTCTTAAAATCATATTTAAAAATAAAAAACAAAAGCCTTAACTTCCTAGTTCTTCCCCAGTTATTCTGACAAGAGCCACTTCAAAAGTAAAGCTCACTGAAATAATTGCTTTTAGCATAGTTAAAATTTTCATTTCACACGGCATATTGAACATAGTACAAAAAGTAGAAACTAGCAAATTGCAAGTTAGTGGTAGCTTAACGGGAAAACATTGTTTGGACTCAAAAGAAAAAAGAAATGAAAAAGAAAAGCTTTGATTAAGGAAGCGGGACCAAAAAACTTTATCCTAAAGTAAGCCTTTGTTTTAAATACTTGTCGAAACGGAGTCTTTCTAAATGCAAAGCTTAAATATCTATTTCAGGGGTCCCCTCCTCAACCTTTACACGCTTAAGCACTTATAATTTGTAAACTTAAAAGCCAAAATCACCACCACCTTGTTAGCTCTTTACATCACACTTACTACGAACTGCTGTTTTCGCCGTCCAAACCTGTAGAAGTTCTTCAAATACATGATGATTGAAAAGCCAAATTTGCAATCATATTTCCCGTGGAAGTAATTGTGCAGACTAAGACGAATTAGCGAATTCGTATGCTCCAAATCATATATATGATTGAAGATAACCAGATTTAAGGGGAGCAGGGCTATCGACATTTACCAAGTCAAAATGTCACAATAGAGGAAAAGTTTGAAGATCATTTCAGCATATAACACCGGTTGTATCAAACCAAGAAAAATAAGCAATCATTTCATACCCAGTAATCCTCCATTCTTTCCATCCTTTCTAATTATGAGGCTCAGTGATATACATGGATAGGTCTCACTTCCCAAAGTATTCAAAGCTATTACTAACAGAAAAAGACTACAAATCTGCAATTCCTAAACTGAAAATGCACCAAGGCTTTTACCCTCACTGCGCCTCCCCCCACACCCCCTCCAAAAAAAAAAACCTCCCAAGGCTTCTTAATCATACAGTAAATTATCATCATAATGATTCTGAAAGAATTATGATCTAACGAAACAGGTGCACCTATGTCCAAGGCAACATAGAGAATCCATTCAGAAATCTAAATGCTGAAGCATCCCTTAGTAATGAAGACATGCCAATTTGTTTTCCCTGTTCTTGAAAAAAAAAAAAAAAGCAAAACATATTTGACATCAGATGACAAGTTCAAACTCTTCCATCCATAAATTTAGCTACTATGCAATCTCCAGGGCAGAAAGTAGATACTGCATAAAGTTAAACAAACATGGATGCTAGAAACAAGGTTATCAAATCAAGATTCGAATTGTGAATCGTTGAGCTTATTTTTTATTAGTGAATTTTAATCTGTATCAAATCAAAAGATTCAGATACAAAGAAAAATTACTTCAAATATATCAAATCATGATATATAGTAGTGTTTGATGTAAAAGTTTTTAACTAGAAATAAATAAAACAACTTAACCAAAAGTCTTATAAAACAAAACTATTAGTTATATATTAGTTTGTGAAGCCCTTAATTTCGATGAAATAGTTAAATAGAGTGCATGTATTGAATGGATAAGTGATAACTTAAGTAGTAAAGTAATCAAATAGGATGAGTTTAGAAGTGTTCCTTCAATTCTTTTTCATTTAAGTGTTAAAACTTGTAACTATTCAATTTTTTCATGAGATAAATAATGAATCATTGAATTGTATGACTCATATCAATGATACAAAATTACATAGATTCATTCATGTATTGTAAGATACAAGTCATTTAAGATTTATTTAATGATACGAATCAGTAAATAGCCAAATTATATCGAATTGTAAGATATACGAATTGGAAATTATAAGATTCTGATAACTATAGATGGAAATCTAAATTCATCTTTTGTATGAAAAAAATTGAATTTAGATAACTATACAATTCTAGAAGCCTTGTTCCCGAGCTATGATTCAAGATGCAGCCAAGACTAATGTAAAGATAGTGAAGCACAGTAGACTCCACTAACCAACGTTTCAATAGATCAATCATCAATCATCAATGTTCTAAAATGAACAAAGTAGAGAAATGCTAAGAGTTGTCCACAACATCCTATTGTGGCCAGCATTATGTTTAACGTTAAATTATTTTACTAAAGCTTAAAAATATTCAGCTTTACAACATTAACCCAAACATGCAGAAAAACATACTCTACATTTCCAATAAAATGACGAACGATCGTTTTTAGGCCTCAAGTCAACAGAGAAATACAAACATACTTACAAGTTACATCAATCTATAACTCTAATATATAAAGGGAAATGCTTGTGTCCTCTCTTTTTTCTAAAACACTTAGAACTTAAGTATTCTGTTCATTCTATCCTAAGACAAATTTTCATGTTTATTCAAGGCATTCACATTCAATAAATTTTTACTTTCCCTTTACTTTTCTCTTTACTACAATTTCGTAATGGGTATGAAATACATTATCCGTGCATTAAGCCTTCATATAAAGGTTCTAGATGGATATTGTAAATTATATCTTTACTTGATCTGCTGTTCTATGTTTTTCATGTATTTAAGCATATATAATTCAAAAGTGAAGTGGCTATTGCAGCAATGTGAAGGTGACTAATCAATACTTCATACCCAATCTCTTATTCTGTCTGAGTTGACGAAGATATGAAAACTATATTTTGGCATTTGATTACTGGATTTTATGTGTAAACTTTAAATCAGTTCAAACATGTTTAAATTTTAAAGAGCTTCAAGTCATAGTTAAATTTTTTCTCCATGAAAGGACACATTGAATGATATATTTTTTTTAAATTGCAAAGGCTGTAGTAAAAATAAAGATGCCGTTTACAATCCATTGATTCAGCTGGTTGGAGCAGGATGCTCAACATTTTAATGTGTCTCTGTACCCCTTAAATTTGCTGAGATCAGATATATTTTTTGGCTTCTGTTTGGTGGGCTTCTACGGGGTTTGCTATTTCAGACATGCAAAGAATGGGCAGCCTTTCATAGAAAGTGAGAATCCTACATTGAGGTGTAATTTATTATAATGAGGCTATTGGAGTCAGGTATTTGTTGAAGATAAGCATGGCTCCTTACTTTACATGCTGTCATATTGCGTAAACAAAAATTACATTGCCAAAAACTTAATGCAGAAACACAGTCATCAGACATGACATCATCAATCCTCAAATTTCTAGGCACTTAATATATAATCCTTTATTAAAAATAGAAAAATTACCTGTGGATACAAAGTGCATTACAAAATAAGATTCCAATGCTACATTCAAGATTCCTCCAGGTGTTTTTGCTTCTTTGATTTTTTTCTCTTTTGGACAGTGTCCAAGGTTGACAGTTCCCCATCCACAACATCTTGCTCTAGCATTATTCGTTCTGGCTCAATTCTTTTCTTCTTTTCACTCCTGTAAGTGTTTTAAGACAGCTAAGTATGAATGTATATACTTTCAAAAGTATTTCTTTGACTCTACAAATACATTATAAGAGAAAAACCTGTCAGAATGGGGAACAACTTCCAAGTTCTTATCCAACCAATAAATGCTGCCTGTGTGATCAGGAATCAGAGATCCATAAACATGAAGTATTTCTTCATCAAAACTGCAAAAGATAAATCATTTAAATTATTCATGAGATTAAATGATCAATTCATAATCTTTATGTGTTTAATTATATCCAGGGTCATTGTAAAACTCTTTACACTATCCAATCATGGCATTTTCATCATCCTTTCTATATCTTGACTTTTCATTTCTGGAGGTTATATTATTCTGGCAAGTTGCAACGATTTATAGTATCCTGTATTTTGTCTCTAATAAATTTACATTTCTATTTAAAAAAAAGTTATTTATATTATTCCTTCTACAGTCTACATTACTACAGAAACAGTCAAACACAAACAATAACAAAGACTTAAAACATAGAACAATGATGCTATGCCCATTGCATTTGCATAAGATGGTATGAGTGTCCACTTTAATCAGTTTAATGAAATGACTACACAAATACATAATCTAGTACAGTCAATAAGTCAAAACTATGGAGTTTCTGATCAATTCAGATGCAGCTAACCATGCAGTTATAAACAGTCATGCAAGATTTTTACTCACTGTTTACTAGTTACCACTCATACAAATCTGCAAGTATGGTATTTCTTCATTGTATCCAACAGTGGGAAAGACATTTGGTTGCTGTTTAGTATTTCTTCATTGAATCAACTAGCATAGGTGACAATAGCCATTGATACAACGTTGCATCAAGATTTCAAGTCACAAGCAATTCCACATAAAATGCATGGCACACAATTAGTCGTAATTGAAGCAAATTAACAGTATGTCACCTCTTGATTAAAAACCGTATCATGGTTCCGACCTTTATCACATGCCGCTTGTTAGATCTGCTCACGTACATTTCTTGCCCTCGTTTCTACAAAAAGAGGAGCAACACAGACCATATCAGCACCACTAGTTAATCGCTAAAACAAGTGGGGAACTAATTAATTAATCATCACCATTAATTAGAGCATGTGTAATTTCAATTTTCAACCAAACAATTCCGGTATTCCTATATTTTCACGTCAAATTTGCACAAAAGACACAAAAGCCAGTTATTTAGCTTCACGTGATGCACACCAATATTGAATGGAGGTTTAATTACTCATTTTCTCCTTATGCTTGCACAATTTGTACGTTTTAGTTCCTAAACCTAAAAACAACTCATTTTAGTTCCTACACATACTCTTTTATCAGTCCCTACCTACCATACCAAATTATAGGGACTAAAACAGATTAAAAAATGCATGTGTAAAGGCTAAAACAATTTAAAAAATGTATTTGTAAAGACTAAAAAAGTAACTTTTAGGTATGAGAATTAAAAGATAAAGATGTGTAGGTACAGGGACAAAAGAAATAATTAAACCTTGAATCAAGGTGCATCCAAAAACACATTTAATTAATTGCCAAAACATATCAGTACCACTAATTAATCTACAGAAAGGAACCGTGCAGACAATAATCGCTAAAACAAGTAGCAACAAACTACAAAATCAAATTATTACAAGGCACGAACCGTTTTGCACACGAATTCTTCCCTAATATCTTTCTCAGTTATAATCGCAGAGGAAAAGCCAAGCACAACAACGTGAATGGACTCTTGCGTAACCTTAACCACCTTCCCTTCTGGAAGCAGCAAAACAAACACAAGCCCTATTAATAAATTAACCGGAAGCGTTGATTGAAAAAGTGACAGAGAAGAAGAAAACAAAGAGTACCTAAGAGCATGTTTGGATTGGGACAAAAGAGCAAGAAATTGGCCTTGAGCTTGACACCGAAGTAAGGGTGAACGGCGGGGAGGATCTTGGCGCACGTGTCGAGCGAGTTGACATCGTAGGCCAAAACGACGCCGTCGAAGATTTCGCTGTACCTGCAAAAGGGAGAAGTTAAGAAGGACGATAAGGTGCGAAACTGCGACGTTTTGATAGGGCTTGAAAAGCAAGTGTGCGTGCGTGCGTGCGTACGTGAAAAGCAATGAGCTGAGTTCGCGGAGAACGGCTTGGGAAACTTGCTTGCTTTTGGAAGGGTGAATGTAAACTGTTAAGTTCGCTTCTGAGACCTTCAACCCTTCCATTCGCAGCAGCAGCGATACGTCGTTAGCCAAGAGAGGGAATAAAGAATGAGGAATTAGAATTAGGTTTTTCGTTTCTTATAGCATCCAATCAAAATACCAAAAATACCCTCTGCCCTCGATTGAACAAGAGAGAAGTAGAAAGGTGGAAATAGGAATATTATCTATTTCAGACATTGATACACGTGTCAACGTTTTTACCAATTTTTTCCCGCTATTTTTGTTTGTTTAATCCTACCTGTTGATGTTTACTCTGTCTGATTCAATGATTAACATAGGTTTTGCTTCCATCATCCATGTTATTATCTGGAGAATGGGTATATTTGGGATCGTCACAAAAATAATAATGTTATTTTAAAGATAAAATATTTTTTATTTTATTTTTATTTTTATTTTTATTTTTCTATTTTTTTTTCATTTTTTTTTCATCTTTTTAATTGTGATATGCAGTATTTTTTTCT